>JAULKJ010307854.1:0-11143 GCA_032355405.1 Rubia balearica | reverse complement strand
CCCAGCCACCATCTACTGCCACAGAGCCACCACTGCAAAACAACGCCACTGTCAATCAACCATTTCAACCAATTGACCATTTCAGCATACAAACCCCTACCTGTGAGTTGGCGACACCCATTTCCACCGAATAATCGAAATTCACACCGTCGTCGCCGCTCAGATTCCTCACTTCCGGGTTAGAATCAACTGTAGTGAAACCATGGCGCCGACGACGGATTAAGAACCCTAAAATTGGACATCAACCACCCTCCTCACAACTAGCAAATTCTCCTCATTTCCCACAAACATTGGTATTTGAAGGGGGAAAAACTCAGTCAAGAATCATCCCACATGTCATTGAAAGGGGGCATCAACCAGCAGGTGCAAAAAGAAAGTACAGGGAGAAGAAATCCCCAATAGCATATACTAGATGAACTTCATAAAAGTTTTATTCTACTGGTAAAACCAAAACATAAATGCAGCTAGCTTCGTCGCTCCCCGCCATCGCCCACCACCTCCGCTTCGTCACTCCGTCACCCACCACCAAAAACCATATCCCCACCACTCCGTCGCCCACTACCAGAGGCCCTACCCCATCGCTCTGTCGCCCACCACCAAAAACCTGTTGTCTCCTGCAACGACCACGATTCTATCTCCACGGCAAATATAAAAGATAATTGGAACTCAGATTTTTGCTAAATCTATTTTTTTACGGGATTAAAAAATGCATGGAGCAATGAGGAAGGGAAAAATAAGTGAATTGTGGTGTATTGGTGGTGGCGTAGGGAAAATAAGCGATGGTGGTGGGGGTGAAAGGGCTGAGCGGTAAGGGGCAAGGGCCGAACGGTGGGTGGTGGGGGATGGGCGCACAATCGCGGAGGCAGAAAAGAAATGGGGGAAAATGAGGATAGGTGTGGGAGGTCTTTTCTAATTTTATTTTATTTTTGATTTTTTTAACCCGGAGGTATAACTGTCATTTCACCTATTTCAGACCAATTTGACCGTTGACATTTTGGTGAACGATTTTCAGGGTTATTTTTGCACTTTCAAATTTTACAAGGTCATTTATGCACTTTCGCCCAAAATATAGGGTTAAAAACACACATCACTTTTTTTTTTTGAAATAACATTCATTGTATTGGGAAATAGATCAGTGTAAATACTTTATTCCGTATCACTTTTTATCCAATTTTGCATTCCCCTATATCATATGATGTGACACACTTTCTTTTTCAGTTATTTGTGTGGATTTGGCACACTTTCCATTTATCGTAAGATTTTTTCAATTTCATCCACTCATTCTACTTTTTCCTTTCTAAATTCATTTTCATCCACACATTTCATTCATCTAAATCCAAACACCTAAATTTATGGTGTCAAAAGTAACAAAATTGGAAGTAGTAATAGTTATCCAAGTTATATTTAGAAAGTATTTTGAAATTTTCATTTAATAATTGATATCTTTTATATGATTAGAAAAAGGAGAGCACATCATCCCATTCTATCCCAGCAAACTGTATTTTTTTCAATCTCATTTTCCCATTTTCCCTTTATGGATAGATGTTGAACAGCAATTTATTTTATTTAATGTTTCTATTATTGAATAAGTGTGAGATTTGTTTTCGCGCATTTCTTTTGTTTTTCGATCCAATTGATTAGATCGTTGTGATTATGATAATAACTCAATTTGGTTGTTGTAGACTCGTAATTTTGTTTGTGGTTTATCTTCAAATTTCCATTTATTTGAATACGTTAGATCTGTGTTTTTCAAGGTGTTTACAGTTTGGATAACATAGATTGTGGTTGGATCAAGTGGTGTTACATTTCTAGAAGATCAATGTTTTGCGTAGTGATATTGATGTGTGATATGCTCCTCTACCAAATGGTTATGGTTTTCACAGGAAGCGAGTTAATATCACTAAGGGCGATCTTACAGTTTTATTGGATCTCTAATCTGCAATAGTACAGACGATCAATCTGGTTGACATGTAATTTACATATCTTGCAATATGTTAGTTATTGCTAGAGACTAGTTAAGTTTGATGTCAATTTCACTTATTGTAATAGCTGGTGGACAACTTTCCCAGCATCTTTAAATCATTTTCGAAAAAAAGAAAGAAGAGGAGAGCAAAAAATAAGAAGGTTGTCCATTTTAAATCTATCAATTTTATACATTTTCTTTAACGCTAGTTTTTCTTTAGTGTTTGATTTGTTTTATCTTTAAATGAATTAATCTACTGTGCTTTGTTATTTTAATAGTGATTCGAAGTTAAATTTTTATGTATAGTTTCGGTCCCCCCCATCCGACCCCAAATGAAAATTCTGGTTCTACCCCTGATCACAACTATTTTTTAAAAATAAAATATTTCATTTTATGGTACTGTAAATCGTGCCTTACTTATGATATAAAAGTAGGCAGAATATTCCATAGCATATTCGTCTTTGTACAAAATTAATCAATAGGGAAGAAAAATCTTTGAACTCATGACCAAGAGCAGTTAAAAACCAAATAATTTGATCATCATTTGTAACTGGAGAACCCATAAAAGAAAACTACTCAAAAATATCCTTAAATTTGAGATGGAGTTCATGAACTGTACTAATCTTACGTATACCATGTGCATAGGCACGAAGACAGAGAATGGTTGAGGTGCTACTATTATGAAAAATGGCAGCATTATTATCCTACATCTCCTTTGAGGTTGAACAATCTGGAACCTCGACAAGGGTTTCAATCCTGAGTGAAGAAAATAAGAGATTGCAAACACATTGATCCTGATTAACCCATTGATCGTATTCAACTTTGGCCTTCTGGTACGCAGCATGCAGATCAAATTTGTCACCACCAGAAGAGGTGGAGGCCACATCGGCAAAGGAGAGAGAGGATTCAGCTAGTGGCGGAGATGGGAGAACTGGGCACGAGTTGGAGCCGTCGATGAAATCAAAAAGCCTTTGAGGTTTAAGAACGTAACCAGGTAATGTTTTCAGAGGAGATAATTTGATGAAGTGAGTTTGATCTGCATCATGTGAACAGAGTGTTGTAGGAGAGTTTTCATCGGTCATTTGGAAGTGAGAGGACACCGGGAACTGTGTTGATTTTTTTTAAAAAGGAAGAGATGAGAGGGGTGGTGATCAGCGCTGGAAAAAAAGAGAGAAGGGTGGCAGCCAAACCAAAAAAATTAGGGTTTAAGGTTTTGGCTCAGAACTTGCTCTGATACCAAGACTGAATATTTTTCCGTAATGATTTATGTATTACTAGAAAGAATAAATAGAGTACAATCAAATAAGCAATAACAGTACTAAAATAACTGTAGTCTAGTTATCAAAATCTATCCATATCTAATCATCTAATTGACTGATTCTAACATGCCAAAGGATTGTTTATTTCACATTTTATTTCTGATTTTAGCCTTTTTAAGTTTTAAAGCTAAGCCTAACTGACCCTGAGTCTCCAATGGCATGTTCTAGTTTGTTTCAACGAGTTTCATGAAGTCTTTTCTATTGAATCACATTTCCTGAAATGATGGATTCTGATTTTGAGATTTCCAGGATCATTGGAGAATGATCCAAAGAAGTTCTACTCGGAATTTGAACAGAAGAAGTGTTTAACAAAAAAATTTCTTCTTTTCAATGGCTATCCAATCTCTTTGAGATTGGATTGGTGTTCCCTTGATTACACCATGTGAATAGATTACCTACACTGGTTCAATGATACTCCCCCAGTCAGTTAAGATTGACACACTTTTCAATCAACTTTCTCAAGTCACGTTTAACCATAAATTTCATGTAACAATAAGTAGTAATATTATCATGTAAGATGTCGTTGGATTATACGTAACGTGTACTTTTCAAACATTAAAATTTTACATGATATTAACATACGTAGCAAAAGTTATTAATGTCAAACATGCTTTGAAAAACAGACTAAAAAGTGTGTCAAACTCTAATGAACGGAGGGAGTACTTGAGAAGTTGATACACCTCTTGTATTCCTAATTAAGCAACTAATTTGCATAAAAGTATGCTTTTCATGGGATAACCTGGAGCTCATTCTAGGACCATTGCTGAGAGTTGCCTTTTGTTTTATATCATCTGAGCTTAGGTGAGTAGCTCTATCTTCATCATGATCTTCTTTCCTTCCTTTGTGTTTTCTCAAAGTATTCTTTATTTTCCATATAGCCCTGAATTTTCGGTTGGCACTTGTATTATCAGATTGCATCTAATTTTGCAAAAAATCATACTCCCCCTGCCCTAACCATATCAGCAGAGAGAGAAATGGCTGGGTATTTTCAAGAGGGGAAAAGTCCCAAGTGCCTTTCACCTTAGCGCTGGAACAACGGCGCATCTGTCCCCACCTCTGCAACTACCATTCATTACAACAACCCAACAATGAAGAAAACAACTGTGACGAAAACCCAATCGCTCGAAACCAAAGCTCAAACTAAACCCCAAATACCTAGATTTCTGCGACAGAAGACTCAAAAAAACGAAAACCCAGAACCTGAAATGAAACTCGACCGAAGACTTCAATCTGTAAATCGATGAAACTCTAATTGAAATTTGTTATTTTCGCCAGTTACATCTCCGCGCGGCCAAAATTCCCCCTGTCCTAACAAGGGTTTAATTAGAATAATAAAAGTTTTGGGAAAGATAGTCTTTTCATAGGTTTATGGGAAAATGGGATTTAATTAGAACAATAAAAGGTAAAAGGTTTTCGTTGCAATATTAAAAATTAATTATGCAACGAGTGGTAGTTATAACCCAATTCATATAACCCGAAAATTTTATCTTCATTTTTTCTAATTTGCACTTTAAGCTTTGATTTTTCTATGGCTTATGAAAAGACCGTGTTTCAAGAGACGAACTCAAAAATTCATGGCAAAATAACTTCATCTTGAATTCCTCTTTATTGGTACGATTCTTTTATTATTCGTTTCCCGTTTGTCTGTGCCTTCATTTATTGGATAGCTTCAGAAGACTAATCAATGGAAGATTAGTCTCCAGTGAATCTTAGTTGGAGTCAAAAATTGTAAAAGTGTGAATCAAAGAATCAAAAACATTTTCGGTACACCAGTACTTTGATAAATCCAAACAAATTAACACCAAACAATTGACAAATGCTTTTGGAAGATTATTAATACTCCGATTAATCATAGTTAACATTTTAAATTAGTTTTTCTATGATTTGTTATGATTCGTTATTCTATGATTGTCTTAGTATCCATTAATTTATGATTATATTTAACTAAGCTAAAATTTTAATTAATTAGCTGTATTGTATATTTGCACTTGTTAACGCAATTTCCTCTTCCTTTTTCTTGGGCTAGGGATGTAAA
The DNA here is from genome assembly GCA_032355405.1 of Rubia balearica. Lineage (NCBI taxonomy): Eukaryota > Viridiplantae > Streptophyta > Magnoliopsida > Gentianales > Rubiaceae > Rubia > Rubia balearica. Next base: position 5,826 of record JAULKJ010307854.1, on the reverse strand, counting down.
ATTTGAACAAAGTGGAAAAGCCTTGATTGAGGTCTAGACGAGATTTCAAACTCGAAACTACATTTAGGTCCATTTAAAGGCGGTTCAAAAGTGATTAAAAGCGGTTCTTGATGTTGAAGAAATATGCTACTATTGAGGATCAGGATGTTGCTAAGGAGTAGATGATTCACATTGAAACTTGATTAGTCTTGGCGGGAAATTCAAACTAAGGTGGTGTAAAGGCTAAAGCTGTGAAAAACTGATCATTTCAGTTTTCATGAGTTTTTGGAGCAGTTTTCTATTCTGGTAATTAGTCCACTTGTATAGTTATTTAGTCTGTTAGTTTGTTAGACAGTTAGAGCATGATCCATGTATATATAGTAGTTGTACACACTTCATTTACTAAGTTAATACAACAGATTTTCTCCCACAATTTTTTTCTACTGAGCAATCAGTTTTGCTCTTCTAATTTCAAGCTCTTTGAGCTTGTTCATGACTTAATTGTTTCTGAATTCTTCATGGTATCAGAGTTCTAGGCTCTCGATCCAGTTTTACTTTGAAAGCTACTTGAAATTTTTGATTCAGGTGATCGGATATGAGCACTGGATCAGTGAATGGTGAAGGAGGAAATGATCCTTATGCTGATGATGTTGATGGCTTTGTGAGAATCAAACCAGATAATTCGCTGCTCCTCATATCTTCAAATCATGCAAGCCTTGTGATCGTATAAGATCTTTTAACAGAGAAGAACTATGTGATCTGGGGAGAAGCGATGATTACTTCTCTCTCCCTCTCTCTACAAAAGGAAAGCTGAAGTTCATAATAGGAGAAGTGCCAAAGCCTGCTGCAAATTCTCCACTACTTCAAATATGGATGAAAGCTAATTCGACAATTGTTTCGTGGATTAGGAACTCAATTAGCAAAGATATTTCTAGTATTTTTGCTTTTCAAGCTGATGCGAAGAAATTGTGGGATGAAGTTGAAAAGAGGTATGCAGTTAGCCATGGACCTCTCAACTATCAACTGATGACAAATTCGATTGAAACTAAGAGAGGTACTGATTCAATTGCTCAGTATTTCTCCTATTTGAAAGAAAATTGGGATCAAATTGATGTGATAAGGCCAAGGCTTAAGCGTACTTGTTGTCATTGTGATTGTTATTGTGGATTCTCTATGAAGCTGGAAATGCAAGCTAATCAAGATAGGCTGCAACAATTCATGTCTAGCCTAAATGATGACTTTGAGGAATAAGATTCTTGTGATGGGTCCTTTACCAACTGTTGGAAAAAACATATTCTCTGTTCAGTAAACAGGAGAGACAGAGAATTATACAGAGTAACATAATCAGGAGCATGAATCAATCAGCTACAATGCTTGTGAAACAGGGATCGGGACTAAACAATGCAGGAAAGTTTGGTCAAAAGAAGAAACATGATGAGGCTAAGAAGTTGTTGAAGTGTGATTATTGTCACAGGAATGGACATTTGAAGGATTATTGCTTCAAATTGAATGAATGTCTAGATAGGCTGCCAGACACAACTAAGGTGAAGGGAAAGGCTTATGCAAACCTCAAACAGATAAACAAGCTTGCAATTATTAGCATTGGGTTAAGGCAATGCAGGCTGAGTTAGATTCTCTTGAAGTTAATCAAACCTGAGATTTGGTTGATTTACCCACATGGAAGAAACCAATTGGTTGTAAATGAGTGTACAAAATCAAATATAATACAGATGGATCAGTATAGAGGTATAAATCTATACTGGTGGCAAAGGGGTTTTCTCATATTGAAAGTGTTGATTATTATGATTCCTTTTCACCAGTTACCTAGAAAGTTACTGTGAGATTGTTTTTGGAAATGACATAATTGAAGAACTGGTTTTTGAATCAGATAAACATCAATAATGCTTTCCTTCATGGTTATATCAATGAAGAGCTTTATATGACACCACCACAGGGTTATGATAATGTATTTCCAGAATAGGTTTGTAGATCGAAAAAGGTCTTTGTATGGACTGAAGCAAGCTTCAAGAGAATGGAATGCAGAGTTTACTAAGAATTTGATCTTGTATGGATTCAAGCAATCAAAGCATGGTCATTGTTTATTCATTAAGATCAATGCTCAGTACAGTTTGGTTCTACTAATCTATGTAGATGATGTTCTGATTGCATGGGATTCAGATGATGAAATTCAAGCATTCAAGAACTATCTGCATGATTTTTTCACTATCAAAGATTTGGGAACTGCCAAATACTTTTTAGGCATAAAAATTGCCAAATCTGAGGCTAGAATCTTCCTAGGTCAGACTAAATACATCACTGATATGATAAGTGAACTTCATCTGATCAATAGTAGTGCAGTTGCCAGTTTCTAAGCAAGTTGAGGATAGTTCTTCACCTTTGATGCATGATCCAGGTTGGGAGACTTCTATACTTATCTTACACAAGGCTTGATATTACATTCTCAGTTCATCGGCTGAGCTAGTTTATGCAATGACCTATTGATCATCACTGGAGGGTTGCACTGCACATTTCTAGATACTTAAAGGGTCATTCTACAAATGGTTTATTCTTTCCTGCAGCATCTTAAAAGTCCCTATTTGCTTACTGTGATGCAGATTGGAATACTCGCAGGATCACTAGAAGATCATTTACATGCTATTGCATTTTCCTTGCTGATTCTTTGATCTATTGGAAATCAAAGAAGCAAAACACAGTGAGCAAATCCTTTGCTGAATCTGAATATAGATCAATGTTCATGACAGTTTCAGAATTTAAGTGGATCACTTTTCTCCTCACTGATTTCCAGCATCATTTATACTCCCAATTCCTCTGAAATGTGACAATATTGTTGCCCTTCATATTACAGAAAACCATGTGTTTCATGAAAGGACTAAGCATATAGAGATTGATTGCAACTATGTCAGGGATGCTTATCAGGATGGATTTATCAATCCATTGCATGTTTTCTCTCATGCTCAGTTGGCTGATGGATTTACTAAGCTACTTTCACCTGTTGCTACTCAGCCTTTACTGTCCAAGATGGGATTTTATTACTCACATAATCCTCATCTTGAAGGTGGGGAGTGGGATGAAGAAATATGCTGCTATTGAGGATCAGGATGCTGCTAAGGAGTAGAAGATTCAAATTGAAGCTTGATCAATCTTGGCGGGAAATTCAAACTAAGGTGGTGAAAAACTGATCATTTCAGTTTTGATGAGTTTTTGGAGCAGTTTTCTGTTTTGGTAGTTAGTCCACTTGTATAGTTGTTTTGTCTGTTAATTTGTTAGATGGTTAGAGCATGATCCATGTATATATAGCAGTTGTACCCACTTTATTTGCTAAGTTAGTACAACATATTTTCTCCCACAAATTTTCTTCTACTGAGCAATCAGTTTTGCTCTTCCGATTTCAAGCACTTTGAGCTTGTTCTTGACTAAATTGTTTATGAATTCTTCATATGTACATCAATTAAAGGTGTTTCTATTGTAGAATCGCTTTTGATTGAGGTCTAAACAAGGTTCCAAAATCGAAACTACTTACGGGTCAGTTTAATTGAGTGACTAGGGCGATGAGGCTTAGGGTTTTTGGTCCTTGGCCATTTTTCCAATCAGATATGATACTATATCCATATCTCTCTCTTGTTCACCAGTACCCCGCCTTTATCACCCACCCCTACTCTTTAATCACCTGCGACATCATCAGCCTGTGCCACCATTAGCCTGTCCTTACCTTCAATCACCACCCTTCCACCACCGTCGAACGCCCCATCCACCGTCGCCCGCCTCCTCTACCTCTTCTCAGCCTCATCACCACCGAGAAGCATCGACGACATCGTCCTCCCCTCGTCGCGCCACTCCCTCTTCTCCTCCCTTCGTCGACGATGTTGTCTCCTCCCTCCACCAAGCCTATTCTGCGTCTGCCGCACCGATTTCCTCCCCGGTCACGTATATTCCGTGTACGTCGCATCTCAACTTCCGCGTATGCCACATCGCCTCTGTTGCTACTTCTTCCACTCCTCAGTGCCAGGAAAGTCTGCTTCTTGTTTAATTAAAAATCTGGTTTGAATACTTATTATTTATTAATGTTTATGGCTTGTAATTGTTTGTATAATGTTGTTCATTAAACCCTGAAATATTCCCTATTATGTTAGATATGTCTTTGCAATTGATGTGTTTCTTGGTTCGATCGACGCTGCAGGAAACTTGTTGGTTTCCAGAAGTTTTTTTTTTATGACTTGGGATTTAAGTTCCGAACTCGAAACTGATACGGATCCGATTAAAGGCGATTTTGGAACCGCCTTTAATAGGTTTGCTCTCCACTAGTGAAAGTGCTCCCTTCGTTTCATGTTTAAAATCGTATACTCCCTTTGTCCAACTAACATTGACATACTTTTCATTTTAGAGTGTTTATTTTATTTTGACGCATTCTCATTATGGCATAGTTTAAGGTATTGTAGTCATTCATTTTATTTTTCCTTTCTTGAACTGAATTTGAACCACACAACCAGTATGTTCTTAATCTTTGTGCACTAAAGTGATGTGTCATACAAAATTGATCAGGGGGAGTATGTATGATTACCGACATAAATTTTCATTAGAAAATTATAAGATAGAGTAGTCAAGTGTGATCTTCAAATACTAACTGAAGATAATTGATACATACGGTTTGTTTAAAATATACAACATATATTATGTTTTCGTTACAATATAAGATGTTAATAAATTACTGTATTTGATTATATAATAATGAATGGTGTGAATTCGTATGATTTCCAGAAACACTGGAAATTTTGTTTCAGAAAGGGACCAGTAAGACTTCTATCTCTTCTTTTTATTTTATTTTAAATTCGGGAATATACAGCAGGAGTGCTACTACTCCACAAGACTAAAACAATAAATAAGTGACTTTCGGATAGAGAGAAGCATCAGCATTACAAAGTATTGACGTGTCAATAATATGGCTAGGTGTTCAGGGGCGCATTTTAATTTAAAGGGAGGAAGAAACGTTATACTCACCCTGTTTATCTATTTGTGGCACCATAGCTATAAGTGTTTGCATTTAAATGAAGAAAATAAGTTGATGAAATTGAATGGAGAAAGTAAAAAGTAGAACAAGCGGATAAAACTGAAGGAATTTTGCCAAAAATGGAAAGTGTGTCATTTAAAAGAAAACATATCAATAAGGTAAGTGTGCCACAAATAGATAAACAGAGAGTACACTTTTTAAAAAAAAAAATCTCCCACCAATAGTGGAAAAGGACCTTTATTAAAAATTGGGAAATATACAAATATAACCCTATATAATTGAGAAAGTACAAATATAATCTTGAAATAATTTTTAGTGCAAAAATAATTCTATCAAATGAAAGTGCAAATATAAACCCATAACACCAATTCCAGCATTGACCAAGTATTTCCGGCCGTTGACTGACTGATACGGACCAAAATGCCCATATACTCAAACCCTGCAATCTAATACTCCCCCTGTCACTGTATAACTGTCTCATCTCTTCTTTTTTCACTATTCACTGATGATTCTATTATTTTAATATTTTAAATTATGTATAACAATAAATTATAAAAATTAGATGTTTTAAAAATATAAGTTACGATAAATCTAGCAATATATCATACGATAATTTTTACATTTGTATGTTTATAGATTTTTTTCAATGCAAGTTGCATTAACTTTACTGATGAATAGTGAAGTAAGACAGAAATAGAGGGACAGAGGGAGTAGACATTTTTGCCCTTATGACCGTGGGCCCCACAAAAATTTTATTCTCTCTCTTTGGATTTCAGAAATTATGTCCAGTGTTTTTGTTATGGGATATATACCAACATAAC
>JAULKJ010307827.1:0-11144 GCA_032355405.1 Rubia balearica | reverse complement strand
GCGACGACTAGGGTTTTCGATTCGCCGGCGAGTAGGAGCTCCGAAGCTTGGCGGCGATGGTGGTTTTAGGGCGGCGGAGCGGCAGCGACGGAGGTGACTGTGTTAGTGGAGAAGAAGAAGTGGCGGAGGCGGGTCGATGGTGGCGACGACTAGGGTTTTTGATTCGCCGGCGAGTAGGAGCTCCGAAGCTTGGCGGCGATGGTGGTTTTAGGGCGGCGGAGCGGCGGCTGTGTTAGTGGAGAAGAAGAAGTGGCGGAGGCGAGTCGATGGTCGCGACGACTAGGGTTTTCGATTCGCCAGCGAGTAGGAGCGGAAGCGGAGGTGACTGTGTTAGTGGAGAAGAAGAAGAAGAAGTGTTAGGGGGATAGAAAAGAAAATCAATTGTAATTTTAATTCCAGGGGTAAATCGTCTTTTCATATGAAAACCACCCCAATTAACCCAGAATCTGGTTTTGGGACCCAAAATTTTCACTTTCAAAATGTTGGGTACCATTTATACACGGTTTTGCTCTCGGAGACCAAAATATGGTAAAAGATGGTATCTCGGAGACCAAAAAAATAGTTTAGTCCTCACCGAAATTTGAGTAGAACAAAGGAAACAACTCACTTGCGAATTTTGACAGATAGAAATTGAAAGGAATGCTCAACTCAATGTGTGGTGGTATATTGTTTTTGTTCTTCAAATTAAAAGAATGTTACTTGTTTATGGAGTTGTTTGGTGGAGTTATGCCTGCAAGTGAAGATGTGACTGTGTCGGTGATCCATGAATATGCGACTGTGGTGGTTTTGGTTTCATTAGTGGTGGTTTGTTTGCAGCTAGGGTGATTTTTGGATGACATCCCCAACTATTTGAACAGAGCTTCAACATAAGTGGTGATATTTTCTAGTCCAGTCCTTTCTATCGAATGTTTGTTATAATGTAATTTGGTTCCTTTTATGGGTTGTTCATACTCTTCAATAAAAAAATAACACATTATGGACATGAATAACCATATATGTAAGATTGAATTGCAAAAAAAGGTATACATCTTATCGAAAAGTTTCGATTTGGGTACATAGGTTTTTTTAACTCAAAGAAGGTACACATGTTCACCAAAATGCATGTTAGGGGTACTTCGGTCAAAGTCGACTCTTAGCCTCTAACTGTGAATATCAAAATCTTACACTTTAGTCCCTAAACTTTAGTTTTTTTTCACTCTTTGATTAGTTGTATTTTTGAAATTTATTTTAAACCTACACAAACCTAATTAAAAATTTTAACATCCTTCTTCTTCTTTCTCTTTCTCTTTCTTCTCCCTTTATGCAGAGAACCATAAAATCTCCAGCCGCCACCATTACTTCCCTTTCCTTTCGCTACTCCTCTCTGCCTTTTCTTTACCCTACTCCAAGACCGGTTCTTTTTAAAATCCCAAGAGTAGGTCAATGTGTTTGCAGTTTCCAAACACTCCTTGCAATTATAGAGCCCACTTTCATGACCCCAACATTATTATTACCACCAGTGTTGTAGACGTAGGTGTTGAGATCGTGAATGGTGGCAGAAGATAAGAGTCAGGACAACATCGTAAACAGGTTGAAGGAGTCAGCCCTGCAGTTGATGAGGGCAGATTTCGTTGACTTGACAAGGGGGGCCGTAATTGTGATCTCGAAGATGATGACTTAAATGACAACAAACGGCATCAAATCCAGACATTTCTTTCGGGAATCAGTGGTGGGACTGCTGGAGGAGGAGGAAGAACTGATTATGCCAAGTGAATTCTTTAATTTTAGAGTGTGGTGCAGGTGATTGGAAACGAAGGTTACCATGAGTGCTTTAAGAATTCTTGAACTTAGATAATATTTTATATTAGTAATGAAGAAGATGAAGATGGAGGGAGGGTTTTGAATTGGGTCATAGTCCAGGCCTTATTCATTGGTCCTTTATTTACAAGGATTGGCGGTCATTGATCCACCTTTGTCGTGTTGATCAGCCCATTTACTTGCTAACAACTGGTGCACATGAGAGTACTTTCAGGAACATCAGGACTATTTCTTGGTTGCCTACTTCTACTCTAAGTCTGATACAAAGAATTGAAATGGTCTATTTGTGTTTTTATTGTCATTCATTTTATTTTTGGGTTTATAAAAAGATGATGATTTTGACTAAGAAATGTAAGAATGAAGTGTGTGTGTGTGTGTGTGTGTGTTTGTAGAGTTAGTCTTTGTAAAAGAGATCACATCTGCGGTGGTTTGGAATGAATGAGATGGTGTAATGTAATATTTTGAACTTATTTGGGTATACATGTACTTTTTAAAAATACAATGAGTCAAATAGTAAAAAGATTAAATGTTAGGGGTTAAAATGCAATATTTAAAGGCACTGCGTTAGAGGATAACGATCAAATTTGAAATAGATACCCTATATATACATTTTGAAAAATATGGGTATCTCTTTTAGGTCCAAAAAACTTGGATACCGAAATTGGAACTCTTCGATAAGATGGGTACTCTATATGTAACTACCAAAACATTTATCTTCTTCGTGATGAAAATGGATTACAATATAGGTAACTCTCAAGTCATTTACCCTCCATACATCAAATGGACATAAATTACAATTTGGGTAACTTTTAAGTCATTTATCTTTCATAGACTATATTCACGTGAATTACAACACATGTCTTCTCAAATTGTTTATCTTTCGGACATTATGGACATATATAACAGTATTCTATTACATAACTTCATTCATTTATATACCATGTGATCCCATATTAAAAAATTTAATCCAAGATGTTCCATATTTAAATAACACAGTTATACGATCATATGTATCAATGTAGGTGGACTAAAGTAGAAATTTTAATATAAGGTAATTATAAGTTGAATTTTGAAAAAATACGATGATCATAATTAAATTCCACATAATAATTTGTAGTAGAGAGATGTATTTGCCAAGTTAAAAGATTTTTTTTGTCATTTGTTATGTCTATAGTTTTATAAACTTTATGAAAAATATTTTCATGATAAAAAATAACAAAATATGATAGTTATCTAAACATGTTTTATTAATTATTAATTGTACCACTAGTGGAGGAGCTGCTCAAATAAGGCAATTCCTTACGATTAGAGAACATGAGTTTCAGACTTTGGCTCCGAAAATAATTTTCAAATTTTAAACCAGTATAAGGGAGTTTTAAAAAATCAAAATTTATCGTAAACTTGATCAATTTCCGATCGCCTTTAACTCAAGCAAAATAATTTCATAAGTCTTCAACTCTAAATCAAAATAATCACATGTGTCCATCATATTTCAGAAGCAACAATGAAAGAAAATATAATCTTAAATCTATTAATTTACAACCAAACATACGAATAAACTAAATACTAATAATTTCCTCAAATCTGGGTCACAATTACTATCACCAAAAACTCCAGACTCTCCAAAATATCAAAGATTATCATCAACAATTTCCCCAAAATCACCGTCGATGCTACGAATGACCTGACTACCTCGATCCACCACCACTGTGACAAATGTTGGTCGGGATTAAAGACACACAAATGGTAAAAGTTTGGAGGCAGAGAAATTATTGATGTAGGGATTCAGAGGGTCTGCAATCCAACAAAGCTGAAGGATGCATAAATGGTAAGAGTCAGGTGACAAAGGTTGAGTAACGTTGAAAAAGGGATGAGATGGCCCTAGAGGAAAAAAAGGATGAATGAGAGAAATAAGAACGTCGCATTAGCGGTACGGGGTTGAAGAAGTGCCTTTTACTTGACTTGGCGGTTAAAACATCTTCTAACCAGATTTAGCTACAATTTAATTGAACTACCTTTTGAACCCATTTTAACCACATTCAATGATAGTTTTAATAATAAAAAATCATATCATATGGGGTTTCGATGTCAAAACCATTATTTTAAGGAGCTTCCACCCTAAAAAACATGAAACTGCCTCCCAATATCCCTTTATTGCCCTATTCGGCACTATTGTACACATTTGAAAATAAAAGGTAGTTAAATTTTTTTTTACATTCGCTTACATTTTAGGTATAAACTAACACGACACAAACATTTTTCATAGTTTCATAAATTAATAACATAAATTACTATGAAGCTAATACTTGAAACACACTAGTTTTTTCATAAATCACCTGGCCATCAAGTCAAATACACTAGTCCATTATTATCAAATTGCCTTTCTCCTTCCCACTTATAACAAAACCCTGGCCATTCTTCTCGTGGAGGAGGGAGAGTCACCGCAAACCACCACTTCTGGCGGCCCATCATCCCAATCTCACCCTCCCCAAAAACTCTACCCTCCTACTCAATCTTCATTGAAGGTTAAGTTTTCATAGAAGTAGTAATTATTTTTCCAGACTCGACCTATGGAAGGTCTTGCTCAATTTTTCTCGATATCTTCACCGGTGTCCACCAGCCGTCATCGATTTTGTCAGAAAATGCAGGGGTGGATGCATGATTCGTTTACAGCACCTGTCAGTGTCTCAACTTCGGTTGAAAACTACAATTCATAGTGGTTTTGTAGGCTGCGATGGTAAGTGGCGACTCAGTGCTCGCTCGATAATAAGTGTGGAAATTCAGAGCCCGATCGGTGGGCTCACTCACGTTTCACTCACTCGGTGGGTGTGGAAATCCACATCCACTTTGGGTTTTAGAGTACAGACTCAGCACAGGGATTTTCGAGTCCAAATCCGAGTCACGGTTGGAAGGGGTGGTTCGACTTAACACATGTTTGACCTGGCTTAGGTTGGGTAAAATAAGATATAATATGAGTTAACTAGGTTCAACTCGGGTCCGAGTTTGGTCACCTCGGGTCAAAACAGGTCAACTCAACAAGGGGGAAGATGAACACATTCATGGCAGCCCAGATTCATCGAAGAAGTGTATTCTTTGCTGCAAGATTTCATTGCGACATTGATAAGTATTTTGGATTTTTTAATGGCGTGACAATGTCATTTCCTTGGTAAAAATTAATGAAACAAATATGTGGGATCAATCAAACTACAAAAAGTGTAGTTTGCCATTTGGGAGTACAAAACTAACCAAGTCACCCACTTGAAAAGGTGACATAACAACTTAAGGTACAATATTTGTAGTTTACAATTATCGATGCAATTAACCAAAGAAATAACAAGTATTAACGTCCATTTATAGTTACCTACATATTTTATTGAGCCAACTCTGCTAATTCAGCCTGTAAGTCAGTAATTATATTGACCATTAATGCCTTATAAAATTATATAAAATATATATATATATATATATATATATATATGATATTAAAAATTATTTAGAATATATACAAATGACATAAGACGACATTAATCTGATAGCCAGTCACAATAGAAATGCTTCCAATTCTTTTTGAGTGAAGTGCTAAGATAACCCTATCTTTTGGTTGAAAGTGCAAATATAACCCTGCAAAATAAAAAAGTGTCAACATACCCATAACTTAATGATGTATGTGTCAATCTGACCCTCGGTGCCTTTGACTTCATTTGTCAATGGAAAATTTGGTCGGAATTAAAGACAGTGGCCATTTTACCCTCGAATTAAAAAAATAGAAAATTTTAAAAAAAACTGAAATGGCCTCTTTTCGTTCCCCTTTTCTTATTCTTTCTTCTTCTTTCACATTTTCTTCTTCACCATTGTTCTTCCATGCTTATACCCCCTTTTATTCTTATTCTTTCTTCACCCTGCATCCTCGTCGATAACGACTAGTGAGCGCAAGGGTTTAGGAGAAACCCCAATCGGTGAACCCTATTTTTTTGGCAACGATCGGTGGCCATGAGATTGGGATCACTCTAGTTGAGGTCGAGCATGATGAAGGACGATCCAGACTCACTCTGGATATCATTTCCCACCGCGACGACTAATATGAATCCCCTTGCGAAGACTCTGGATGCGAAATTTCAAAGAAGCACTCTTAACGAAGGTTGATCAAAACACCCTCTTGAAATGAAGAAGACACAGACGAAGTCTAGTCAAGGAAACAACTTTATGAACTTCCCTAATACAAGGTCCGAATTCCACTGACCGGAGCACTAGTTGCTTAAAATTAACACAAAGAGTCTAACGGTTCTAAGAACTAATTTATAATGGACAAGCCTAACAGTTTAACGCTTAACAAGAAAGGTGTATAAACTCAAGTTCTGAATATATGATGTTTAAATATGTGTGTTTAAATGTTTGATAACAATCCCCTATTTATAGTACATATGTTCGGCCAACATAGACAAAAAAAAGACAGGTTTCTGTAAATCCTGTCAGAAACTGGAATAACTTATGAAAACTTTAAGAAGTTAAAACCATAACAAACTAAAATACCTAATTTAGTCTAAATGATGACCAAATTCATCCAAGTAAACCAAACCAAATATTGACTGAATTCTTGAATGAATCTGCCTTATCTAATCTTACCAAATTTAATCCAATCAGAACTAGTATTACCAATTCTAATCCAATCAGAACTAAATCTCCTAATATTAAAATAATTTTGAATTTAGTTCTACATGTGAGCACACTACCTCAATAAAAAAATCAGTGGAAAAAAAAGTATATCACTAATCTCCTAAAAAATCATGGACCAAAATGAAATGAGATTCTAATACTCATATCAGTGGTGGTGACAAAATTACCGAGATAGTCCATCGCCACCGTGACCTTTGGTTTGGGTAGTGAGGAACCTGTGGCCGGGTTCGGGTTTCATCCCACCATGGCATGGGACGTTGCATCTCCGCCTGAGCCTAGTTCATGGCCTGCGGCGGGATGGGTCTAGCAACAGGGAAAGTATCCTTCTTCATGAGAAGGCAAGGCTTCTTGTTGGGCATTATTATTTTTTCATTTTTTCTGGCCCGCTCGTAAAAAAAAGGAAGAAGAAATAATGGCATCGGTTTGATTTTGATTTGTTCTAGTTGGGCATTATAATTATCCATTTTATGTGGATTTTTTAGATTATCCAAGAATCACCCCGGGCATCGACAATCCTTTGAATGGAGTAATCAGCGAAACATTTCACAAAGAATAATTAGATTTCGACAAGGGTGTAGCTGGTTCTGTTGCTGACAAGGATGAATCGGCCTCAAGTAGGGTGGTGGCTTGGCGGCGGTGGTAGGGAGAGGAGAGGGTTTTAGTATTTTGAATTGAAAAATAATATAGTTTTAGGGAAAATGTGGAGGGGTAAAATGGATATAAACTTAGGGCCGGGGGTATTTTTGACCTTTCAGGTTCAGTCAATGCCCTATTTCTCCAATCAACGCCAAAATTAGGGTAAAAGGTTATAACGTGCAATTCATCATAAAGTTAAGTTTATTTTGGCTCTTTTCTCATTTTACACGGTTGTATTAGCTCTTAGTATTTTTTTAAAAAGGAAACATACAAAACTAACCCTATTATTTTTTGAAAGTGCCAATCTAACCTTGTAAAATCTGAAAGTGTAATTCTAACCCTGTAAAATATGAAAGTGCAATTCTAACCCTAAGTTTTTCAGCAAATGTGCCGATATAACCTTATTGCACTATTCCGACATTAACATGCATTTTCTGGCATTAAACAAACCTAAAAAGACTTAAATACCACTAGTATGAAAACTAAAAATTTAATGACAAAAATTCCTCAGGGGTTCTTCTTCTTATTCATCTCGAGCACCACCTCCGCCCGCTCCGCCACCACTGCCGCCGTATCTCCGCCACCACCACTGCTCCACCAGCAATGACGGCGATCGAAAAATGGATTTCCCCTGTGTAACTAGTAATGGATATCAATTTTAAGTTTGAAACAAAGTTGGATATGCAGAAAACTGACATTTACACAGGGAACACAATGTCCACTCCAATCCCAACAATAATTCACCGTATCCACAATCTCCACTTCAATCCCAGGAATAATCCTCCACCCCAATCCCAGAAAACAAGAATGCATAACTCACCAGTTTAATCTCCACATCCCCCTTCTACTCCCCCACCACCACCACTAATTCCCACCGCCTACCACCACACCTCTTCATTACTAGTGGTTTTAATGATGTTAATTGAAATAAGTGGAGGTGGATGTCATGCATTTTTAAAGAATAGTAGGGTTTTTTTTTGCGTGCACGAAAAAATATATTTGATACATACTATTATTTAAGGATTGCGATGACTCAAATGGAGCGATGGACATTGAGAATAGTTACTCAGCATTTGCGATAGCAAATGTATTTCCAAGTCAAATTGAAAATTATTCGTATCTGCAACAGACAACCCTTGGTGTTGGATTTCAACTTGCCATGACTTCGTACAAAAATAATAATAATGGGCCCATACGGATTTATTGTATTTGCAATAGGGGAGGGTTGACATGAGTGATTCGAATGTCGTCTAAAGAAGTAACACGTCGACTAGAAGTTGTTATTGCTCTTTCATGATTGTTATGCAAGCGAGTAAAACAGGGGAGGGTTGGAACATTCAACCATGCAAGGATCCTCGGTGAGGGACACACAACCACCAGTTTTCAGTATACTCTATGGGGGAATAGACAGAGTAACAGGCTCCATGTTGAAGCTAAAGAAATGTTAAGAGAATTGAGGGATGCAAAGAAAACTCTTAGGCATATTAATGTGAGCCTTAGTTGTGCATTTCCGAGCATGAATCAAAACATTAGGAAAATATATATTGAGCGGTTGGCTTATGAAAGAGAAAGGAGAGGCGGGCGTAATACAGCTGAGAATTGTTTGCACCTGGACACCTCGAACGGATATGTTACTAGCCACCGTGTAGCTCCTGACGGTACTTTGACCCATTTATTCTTGGCTCATCCTAAAGCCGTTGTGGCATTCCAAAATTATCCATGGATCACGGCCATCAATTCAACGTACAAGACAAACCGATATAACATGCCCTTGATTGAGATGGTTGGCATGTCTATGTGTAACTTGAATTTCCTTATCTCCTTTGCCATTGTCGTCGAAGAAACATCAGATACTTATGAGTGAATTCTGCGCGAACTAAGAAGATTGCTTATCGATGAACCTGTCCCTGGGGTTGTAGTCACAGATCGTGAGCTGGGATTGATTAGGCCAATTCGGGTTGTGTTTCCAGACTCGAAGTATTTACTTTGTACTTGGCATATTAACAAGGTTGTGGAAGCACGGGTTACTATGTTAACAGGGAGTAAGAGGAACGGGGAATACTTCAAAAGTGGTGTATGGTCACGAGTTTGCAATTCCCCTACCATTCTTGCACACGAAGCTGCATTGACAGATTTGAGGGCTGATTGGGCTTCAAGCGTAGCTTTTATTAATTACGTTGAGACAACATGGCTCAACCACCATAAGGAGAAATTCGTCTAGGCATGGACGAATGGATATATTCATTTTGGGAACACAACTACATGTTGTGCCAAAGCGCACACTCATCATTGAAAGGGTGGTTGCAGACATCCACCGGTTCCCTAGATACGACATGGAGGCGTGTCGACCTGATGATAGCCGGCCAAATTACTAAGATTAAGGACAGCCTCAAAAAATCAAGGATGCGCACCGGTAGATTGCACCGTACTGTCATTTTCTACAACTTTTTCAACCATGTGTCTAAATATTGCCTTTATAAGTTGAAGGTCGAGCATAGGAGGGTGGCAACACTTGGAGCACAAGTTTATGCCTATTGTGGTTGTGCAGTGCGTTCGATGCACGGAATACCATGTGCTTGTGTCATGCATACGACAAGTGAACAAGGAATCCCCCTGTATTTGGACGACATTCATCCACTGTTTAAGATACTGGTGTTGGGTGTTGACTTGCATAGCACGGAAAATATTTTCCGGGGTGATCAGGACCAATCATGTTCAATAGTTTTAGAAGAACTGGCATGTAGTGATCCATATGTTCTCCTTTGGGTTTCTAGCTACATAGAGGAGCAGCTCCATCCAGAGAACCGCGACATTGAAGAGCCGGATAATGTTACGAGGACACGTGGAAGACCGAGTGAGCAGGTCCCCCGATCAAGATCTACAAGGTGGTCACCCAGCTACCACGAGCACGTAAACAAGCATTTCGGGCTATCTCCGAGCCAAAATAGTTCGAGGTCACCGGGTCATGATTCATTAGGGCGAGGAAGTCAACATAGTATGTCTCCCCTCTTATGTAGTCATTTCATTTCAGCCTCATAATAATTTAACTTCGAAAGATTTAAAATGTTTGTTCCTGATCATAATGTTTCTCACGCAGCAACATTCCCCTATCTTGAAGTGTTCCCCACATTATCATGCGTGAAATTGAGGGCTGGAACGATGTGGAGGATGAAAAAAATTATGGCTTCCGGTGCGTGGATGATGCATTCCACGTAGATTGTAAGGGTGACTGGTCTGGAGCCCATCGGGCAGTTTTTAATGAGATATCGACCCATTGGCCAGATTATGTTCCTATATACGATTCAAAGGACCATGTTTAATTGGCCATGACTCGTATAAGACACTCCAGAGGACCGTGCGATCGTGAACATTGGTTCATGGTAATTGGGGATATGTTTCCTGTAGTCACCTACTACAACACAGTTATAGCTTTATACTATATCACGAGGAATGGGTCTGCAAACTTTGTTGTACAATTTTTTCATTGAGAGTGGGTGGTGGCGAGGAAGGAGCAACGAGGGAGCTACATATCGTATATGTGAGCAGTTCGAGCCATTTCATAAGGATGCATGTGAAGGGAAGCTCTCCCATGCCCCTGGTGTGTGACCAGTGGATGGTTAGCAAAAATTCTGATGTTGTTGGATGGGAATTACCCTATCGTAGGAGGATGGCTGCTTGGAACAAAGCATACCTCCAACCATAATTAATGGAAGAACGTTATGTATTTTTAAATCAAACCCCATTAGTTACGTTTACTTTATTACCCTCACAATATGTGTTTGGTGCATATTTTTGGGAATGATATATTAAAATACTATGAATATAATTAATTGCATAGTATAATAAAAAAGGTTATGTCATCGAACGTAATGAAAGAGCACGCAGTATAGAAATGAACCAAAATAAGTACATAAATGAGCCAATCTCCTACAGAATGGGTCCACAACCGTGGTGGCTACGGTACTCAGCGTGTAGAGGTCTCCAGGTATCCATCAAATCCTGCATACGCTCCAAAGCTACTTCACGAATGTCTTCAG
>JAULKJ010307816.1:0-11145 GCA_032355405.1 Rubia balearica | reverse complement strand
GGTACCATCTTTGGAGGCTGGTTCATCTCAGGTTATTCTAAGAACTTGATCCAAAATTCCGGGTCACAATTCATCTGCTTCTTTGTCTTCCTTCTTCGATCCTTCTATCTTCTACCACGTTTTGATTCGTGGCCTTCAATCCTCTACCATTCTTGTGAATGGCCTTCACTAAACCACTTCGAAGAGCTTACGAGAAATTTACAAATTAATCTCACAAAAAAAATCTAGATGGTCATAAAGACCAAAAATCCATTAGGAAGTATTATTCTCTTCCTTCTTTTACTTTGGTATGCATTCAAACAAGTTTTGCCACTGCAAATTAATTTAAGTGGTCTATTGTTTTTTGGTCTCCGACGTACTGTAAAACTTATGCTCTTACTATGGACTGATTTAATAGGGAGCAGAATCGGCAGCTTCATTTGAAACTTTGTAACTTAATAGTATATGTTATTGTGTTCTAATAATGCAGTGATTGAGAGCTTGACAAGTTATAACCGAAGGGTGTTTTGAGTATGTCAGCTTAACATTTTGTTTATCATCGTATTCTACGTCATTGAATGTTGATGTTGAGTAATTATAATGGTTTTATTGCATTTAGTAACTGTTGTGATTATACAATTCTTCGGTTTATTCTGCCATTTCAAAAATTTTAACTCTTCTATCAGCTAACAGTTGACACATAATTATATGTTTAGCTACATATAATAACTATAAATAAAAAATTGATACATAGAAACATCTTGTTACAGCGAATTGAACACTATCACAAAGTACGATAATATCATTGTTCGTAAACCTATTCAAATATGCGGTCAAACTTTGATAGCAAACAATGTAAAAAAATAGAAGTGCAAATAGAGTTTGGACAGAGGAAGTATATATTATATAATGCATTAAAAAATATATTAATATACTTTATAGTTTTATGTAAGAATCACGTATTTCATTTTATACTTTTAACATTCATTAAGTACACCATGAAGTAGAACAAGAACCTGATCACACAGTTTTAAAAGATATTAAGTACAAGCAAAATACTAAGATTACTACTTAAAGATGATTACCAAGAATGAAATCCAAGGCTTGGTGTGACCAATTCTTGAAAGCTATTTCCTCCACGTACAAAACAGGAAAAATACAATATGTTCTGTAACAACCTTGCAGGGAAAATGTAATGCTATGATCACATTATACTATGGTGGAAAATGCCAAGGTGAGAAATTGCAGCATACTTTAGCAGGAGAAACTGTATCACAAAGCTCCACGAGAAAATCCACTGAAGCACTTAGTTGCTCAACTTTGTTTTGACTGTTAGTACCTGTATCAAGACAATATTGGCAGATATAAATCAACATTAGTACAAAGAGAAACATAAGATAAGTTTTGGTCTTGTCCAAGTCAAAAGATAAACCTTGAGATGGGATAGCAATTATCTTATCTTTCGACATTTGGCTTTTTGAAACATTTCACAATCAGCAAATAACAGTATGAGTAGAACAAAATGATGACAGACAGATTATTTTGATGTTCTTCCCCACCTCACAATTTTTTTTATTCCTTAGTCATATGAACGTTTTCTAAAGGCAGTGTTTGCATTAGAAATCACTTGAACACACTTTAACAAAGTACTACTATATGTTTCACTTCAGAAAACATGCAATCTGGTTGCTGCAGCAGATGAAAAAAATTTTGAATTGTAATCTCACATATGATGAAACAATCAGAAATGAGCAAAGAGTAGTAGCACTATGTTATGCATCACTGCATCATTTTATCATTTTCGGTCAATCATTCTGGATGATATTAGCTAGGACTATTAAAAACCTATTATCATAATATAATATTTGCATTTTTCAGGCACACAACTACTCCAGAATGCAGTGGAAATGTGATACCTCTAAAGCATTCATCTCAGTGCTACATTATGTTTTTCCATATGTAACAAGTAAGAAGCTGCGCAACAGAAATTTACCCAGGACAGATCGCATTGGCGCAACATCTATGTGTAATCATGCACGAAAAATTAGTACATCTATAATGTCATGTTAACTCCAGAGAATCAATGCTCTTTATGCATATGATTAAGGCATATGAAATGCAATAATTTCTCATGGAAGATGAGTCTAACTTCAGCAGACACGACAATTAAAGGCAAAAACTACTTAAATAGCTTGCTGCTTAAGAATGAGTCCTATTCAAATCTAACATCAAGTAGCTATAAACCCCAAGAAAATCATGCTTAATTAGCCAAAGCACATTCATCAGTCAGTTACAACATGATATTTTCATGCCTTGATATAGGTAATACTCCAGTTTAATATTGTTTGAGAATGAAATCACAACAAAGACTCAAAATTCCAACAGAATAAACCTAAACTATAGGGGTAGCATAGCACTTGGAGAAGACAATACAAAAGAATATATTATCGCAACATAATCTGAGCGGTTAAGCTTCGTAAACTTAACTATTACTTACTGGGAGAGGGGGAAAATGAAGAATAATGACATTGGTATACTACTGACCTGTTTAAGCAACTAATTTTCATGTTTAAGCATAAGAAATTATTCATCTCAAGCATCTTACTCAATTTTCTGAGCTAAAGAAGTAGACTCAGCAACACGGTTGACATCGGAGAAAAGAGGTGAAAGCTCCATTAGATCACCCAGACTTCTATTAAACTCCATCAGATTATGCAGAATCAAAATAAATAGAAGTTTGTCCAGCTCCAGATGTAATAACGGGATACAACCTTCATTTTTGTAAAAAAGGATTAATCAGACACCTTAATAAGCTTTGTTGTTTGACTGACAGTTTCATTTAGACAAAAAGTTATCTCAAAATAATTTAAAAAAGAGAAAAAAATATATGCAAGAAATCGTAGCACTTAGCGAGCAATGAGAAAAAGGAAATGGAAATGTAATAGGAAGCATGATGAAAATTCCTGAGTGAAGAAAACAGGAACGTGGCAAGGAAATGCCACCCAAACCCTCACCGGAGCTGAACATAAAACCACAGCCAGCCAAATTAGGGTGTAACAGTATCATATCTACATATAAATACCCTTGCTGCCAAATCAATCAGTAAATGTACCTCTTCCTAAATCTCGACTGAGGTTACTCATTAAACCACCGCACAATGTTTGAAATTAAAACACATATCCTTCACTGGGGTTAGGAAACTGGAAAAAAAAACACACTTACTCTTTAGATAATATGCCTCGTAGATACTAAAAAACAAGCACACTTACTCTCCGTGATTATCAACCAGAAGATGAATGTTTCTTTCATATATGTCCTCAGAACAAGGGCTGAAAGAAGACAAAGTACCCAAGATTATGAGTTTAAAAATTTACATATTAGTTTTCAACAATATAGATAAAACCTGCATGGATATGCATAATCACATGAGATTCATTATGTAGGCATATCCGCATAAGTAATGGTTAAGTAAGCAGGAATGATGAAAGCAATTCTATTGAAGCTTTAATTGAAAATATAGAGATTTTTTTCTCCAAAAGGGCTTAGGTCTGAGTCTTTGTAAAAGGCTAAAACACTCTTCAAAACCCATCATTCAAATATAATCAAGAAAAGACAAATTTCTAATAATGCTAAAACTATTCCAACAGAAACTATGAGATACTTTTCCTAAACTGCATTTGCAACTATATGGCACATATAGAATATCAAAGAGATCCGCAAGCACAAGTCTTGAAAAAAAATTAAGGTCTGCAAGCACAAACCCTAGGTTTTGGTTTTGGAATTCACCAGAGAAAGAAAGACAATCTAAAAAATATTATTATGAATGAATGAATAATATCCGAACAAGAGGTCTTTAAATACAAAAAGGGAAAATAAAAATAATAAAGAAAAATAATTTCAAATTAAAATCGAAAATAATTTCGAAATAAAACTAAAATCGAAAAATAATAAAAAACAGTTGAATGCTGCCTCAAATGGTGATTTTGGCTACTATCCCCATCTTATGGACAAGGACCCTGATTGTCTCATCGAGACGGTTCCAATGCATCTGGCCTCACCTGATTCTGATTTCGAATGCAAAAGTTAAGTTCAAAACCGTACCAAACCTTTACGCCGATCCATTGCTTCTTCAATCTTCGTCACCATTCACCCTGCATCACTATATGAGATGAAATGTTCATTTCTGGGGATCAAAAAGACATCAGGCATCAATGAATCAAATATCAAATGTGCCACACATTTAAGGCTTCACATTCTTCCAGGCATTTTTTCAGTTGGGCTTCACTGCATCATGAAGACATAGTAAAGAAAATTTGCGTAAGGAAACCTATCTTGCAAGAATACGATTCAGTAAACAGATTCCTAGCTAATCCCTTAATGCATTTAGCGAGGTATTTTTAGAGGTTTAACAGCGGAAACCTTAGAGGGTGCGATGAACTAACCTTTCTGGAAATCCAGTTAAGAGCGTGAGCATAACTAATGTCCATCTTGCCTGTCCTTGCAACTTCATCTCGTAAGATTGAATAAATGTCGGAGATTGCATCTAAGCCTGACTTTTGGCGTTCTTATGAATATAGAGAAAACTTTGACATCTGCATGAGTCTAAGGGCCTTGTCCACATCACTCTGGGCAACTATATCAGAAAACACCAGCCTAGCCAATGCATGAGTACGTAAAAAGATCCAATCGTATTAGACTTAAGAAAATAATCAATTAAAACAATCATGAAACATAGGCACCATTACTATGCTCCAGTAGAGTCCTGAAATAATTTGCTAGCTTTCATACTAAATCATGGACAATGGATCCCAATTATACTGGGAAATTAATCGATCGAAGTCCACCACACTTGCTGCTAATATTCTAAGAATGTTGAGTAGTGTCCTTATAGTGGTATAGGAGTGAAGGGGTATTAGATTTTGCCTCATCTTGCCTAATGCTGGAATGTGCAGTAGCTATATACTCATCCAACTCCCTTGGGATGCTAGGAGATAACTTCCTTGCAGCTGAAATATATGCCCTGGAAACAATTATGACAGACTGCATAGTTTAGAGGCATTTAAAATGGATGTGAAACTATTGAGCAAGATAGGATACTTGCTTCGGCCAGAATCCTCAGGTTGGGAAACCTAACTATGACTGTTGAGACACCTGAGTACGGATGGCTTAAGAGGAGTGAATCCAAGAGCAGGAGATTCTTTATTCTGGTGGACATAGATGACATGTCTAGACAATTCGAGATCTGTATCCATATCTTCTCTATCTAAGAGTAACCACAGAATGTCGAATCTTGATAGGAGGGCTGGAGGAAGATTGATATTTTCAGCTGATGTTCTTCGCATATCATATCTCCCCCTAAGAACAAGAATACAAAAGGTTAACTAATTTCCTTATCATACTATATACTGAAGAGGAAATACAATGAGTCAAAAGTATGAGTTAAACTAACAGATGAAATGGGCATATTTTTTTTATTGAGAATTGAGAATCTATACCAGGCTGGATTAGTAGTAGCAAAGACAACAGTCCTTGCATTAAGAGATGTAGTGATCCCTACTTTTGTAATGCTCATGGTCTGCTGCTCTATGACTTCATGTATTGTTGTGCATTCAGAGTCATCCATGTTGTCAAACTCATCTATTGTGCATATTCCCATGTCAGCTAAAACCTATTGCACTTATTCTATAAATAAGTGTTGGACTTATGGCAACTATCTGGCAGGCAAGAAATTATCATTACATCAGCATATGCTATTTACATTTTCCAGAAATGTATTCTCATATGGATGATCAGGCATTGCAATCAATAGTCTTGTCCCATAGAAAGTGAACTGAAAGTAATGAATGATAGATGCTCCACCTTTAAGAACCATCTTATTTGTCACGGGGTCTTTCTGGACAGCTGTAGTTAGACCAACTCCACTATTTCATTTGCCAGTTGTGTATATACCTCTGGGAGCAACATTGATTATATGCTTAAAAAACTGACTTTTTGCAACTCCAGGATCACCCATCAAACAAATATGTAGATCCCCTCTGATTTCATTTCATTTTACTAAATCCAGATCAAGAATATGGACCCAATGCCTTGAATTATAGAGAGATAAAAGAGATAATCTGATAACTAATTGATGCCCTAACATAAACAGTAAACATATTACCACAGCCTTGGCAACAAGAATGATTAGATTAAAAAAACAATAGAGTTCAGTATGTTCCCAATGGTTATTTTCCAGAAACCAAAAGGAAATAATGAAACTAACGGTGGACTCATTCTTTTACCTTCATGCCATCCTTTAACTTCCGATGAGAAGCACCAACCAAAAGAAGTAGAAGGACTTTCTTAATGTCTTCATGGCCAAACATTTGAGGAGCTAAATATCGGGCCAACTTACTATAAATATCAACGTTCTGAGCTAACCGCATTATCTGTTCTTCCTGTATTCAGACGTACGAAGGCAACTGAGAAGTCAGCTCCCACAAAAAATGGTTCCCTGATCATTACACAACATAATAGGGAAGATTTAAAAAGTCTTACTCTTCATATTTTTTCTTGAAATGAGAGACTGACATGGCTTCCAAGTATGTGTCTGCAATTAAACTCACTCGAATAGCTTTGAATCCCGTGTAAGGAATAGGAAGGAAGATTCCTGATATCTCAACTACATCACCAGGAGAAAGCTGTAGGGTAAAAAGGAGAGCAGGAGAAAATAAAAAAAGACACTCAAGTGAATAACAATTGCCCTACTGATTGTGCTGAAATCCCAACTCTTTTGGTCAGTAGAAGTTCTAGAATCTAGTATTTTCTAATTTAAAACAAGGCATTTCCTGGAGTAATATTGAATCAACTCTCCGCAACTCAAGATGACCAAGAAAATGAGAAAGGGAAATGATGTACCCATTTGCAAAAATTTGGCTCCCAAATACCCAATGCAGAACTTTATGCAGAACTTGATCTATACCGTTGATGCATATAAGCTTCTATCTTTTCTACATCTTCTGGAGCATCTACACCATGAGCCTCATGGTTCACTTTTATCACCTTTACCGAAGAAAACACAAAACTATTTACCTCACTATATGTTCTAAGAGAGCAAAATCATAAAATAAAATAGTTTCCTAAAGGAGAATTCTCCATTAGTCTACAGAAAAAAGGAGAGTTCCATATAGATACCTTCATCTTGTAGCCATTTTCCAAGACTTTCAGTTGCTCGAGATCTTCTTCGAGTTGTAGTGGTGTTGGAGGTAACTCAAGATATATCATCAGAAATTTGGTGTCGAAGCTCTACACATTAAAACAGACACGTCGTTAGAACCCAAACTTGGTAAAGTTACTATAACAGTATGATGAAAAATGAGACATATATGATCATTTCCATTACCTGAATTCCAAGATGAAGCATATAGGGACACTGAGGATTCACTTTAGCTGATCTGCAACAAGAAAAGACCAAACGGATCAAATACTGTAGGATAGCATTTCTGAAACAACACACAAAATTGTTAATTCACGTACGAACTTGTTGAATGGCATCAGCCCTCGTGAAAAATATATAGCATAGCCGCGATTGTCATCAACACATTACACACGATTCAGATCAAATGCATCCTTGGGCTTTAGGAAAGTCAATGCAGTGGTAAAAACTGCATCCGACACAGGCTAAACTAACCATTGATGTAAATAGATTACATCTCACATAAGAAGTAGAGCCTAAGAAGTGGATCTAAATTGGAATTTCATTCAAAATAGTAACTAAATAACAGGAAGTTTGGTATATCATTATCCCACTCAAATCCTTGGATCAACTTCTACCAATATATCAAAGACAAAGGTTGAATATCTATCTTCTTGACTAATCTATATTTCAATGATGCCCAATATTCAATTTTATTTTTGAAATACAAAACCTAGCCTATGTTCAAGAACTCAAACTATTATACATGAAACAATATTAAAAGAGATCAGGTTATACATAATCTACAAATCTTTTACAGTGCCATCAATTATCTCAGGATCATTCAGGGGCTCATCTCCTTGAATATTAACAAAAATGTCATATTTCTTCCCCACCTTCCCAAGCGCTTCATCACAGCACCCGGTACCTAAAATCAAAACCATAAATATATCGGAAAAATAGCTCAAAAACCTTCCGATGTCATAATCACTTGAGCACCAAATCCTCGACAGTAATCAGCAATTTTCTCATCATCCGTTGCCACAACTATAAAACACCAAATTACTAAAATACTAAAAGACTGAATCTTGGAAAGGGCCATACCGAGGTGAATCTTGCATATATAGTACAATTTTGGAAAGAGCCACACCGAGGTGATCTAATGATGAAGCCAATTTCGCTCTATCCTATTTTTATACCTGATGAAATTTTTTGTCTAGCCCTCTGTCTCCTTCTCTAGCTCATGCACCCATCTCTGCTCATTCTTCACCTTCCCTCATATGACCCACTCTCATTCTCTAAAATCTTAAGCAACCCTGCCACTATCAACCCTCTTAATTGTTACAGTGGCACCAAAGGCCCAATTCAATCTGATTTTTTGGGGCATTACAACGACAAAAAATGGAAACCACTGGAGCGAGGTCTATGCCACCATGGATGAGAGGATGAAGACACCTGGCTTAGAGGAAGGATAAAATGATGACACAGGGGCAGAGGCCTTCATCCTAATTTCTCGGAAAGAATTTGACACAAACAGGAGGGATGAAAAGTCTTGTAAAGACAAAATTGAGAACAGAAAAAATGATGTGAAAGGAAACTCTCAACCCTGACGACGGTAATAGCCGGGAGATTAATGTAATAGTTATTTTCCTAAAGGGGAGGGGTCTTTCAATAAAAAGGTTGGGAAAGAAATCAATCGAGCTGGAATCAATTTCAGTTTTATTATTCATCAGGGTATTCAATCCCTCGCTCAGTCTCTCTAGTGTCTGCTCAGCTAATTTTCTACTCTTGTGCGAAGTTCTTTTGGAAGTTAACTGTGTTTGGAAATATGCGTGCAAGATATCAATGGAAGAGCTACAGTTGCAGCTTTAGGACAGCCGATTGCCCTTGGATCACCTTTAACTTTTTTGCCACTAATTGGAATTGGAGAACAAGAGTGACATTTCTGGAGAGAGAGAGAGAGGTTAGAATGGCTCACCTCTGCTAATTCTCCATAAGCATATTAGATTTTGTGACCTTTCTTTAACATTTGAATGACAATGTTTCAGTGTAGTTGGATTTTCAATTGTGTGGATGAAAAAAGTTTCATAAGATACTAGCCAATAATGTTTCAGTGCTTAGAGTTATTGAAGCTTGATTGGTTCCTTAAAAATTAACTGGGTTTGTGGATGGCTGATAGGAATTCTGTTAGAATAGTGTCCTTCAGTCAATGTGCATTTTCAAATATAGTTGGAGGATTCATTACGGAGATAATTAATTCAGTTATTTTGAGTGATTTGAATGTTTAGCTGGAAACTGCTTTTGATCAGCTAACATCAATTATATTGGGCTTGCAACTTATTATGGCTGAACCTGTAGAGTCACACACAAGGCATGAATTAGATAAAAGAAATGACTATTGGGCTAGGAGCCCTGATAGTATTTATATAAGAATTGAGTTTAGAACTCATTAAGTCTAATTGGGCTAGGCCCGAATTGACTTGGATTAGGGTTTCTTTGATTAATGACCATTCTGTATAAATAGCTATTTTTATAGAAATGCTTAAAATCAGATTATTAGAATCCTAGCCGTTCCAAGCGGAAGAAACAAGAAACCAATACAATCATTCTCAGAAAAAAAAAACCTCATCATAAAGAGAAGAATAAAGATTGGGTGATTGCTATCTGATCAATGTTCTAAACTGAAGGCGGTGTAAGCGATCCGATCGTGCTATGTGGGTACGTATAGATGAATCACATTTGGGATTCTCAGGCCTATGGTTGATCGAATCCGATGGTAAAACACGCTTCAAAGGTAATCTTAACTGTTAGATAGATTTGAATTAAAGACATGCATGGAATCCGAGATTAGATAATTGATTTTTCGCTAAATTAGAATTAATCAATTCCCAACAGTGGTATCAGAGTCTCTTGCATATTTTAGGTTGATTTAAAACAATATGTGGATTATATTTACATAATATGTTGTTTAGATTCGTGTTCATGTTTTAATCAAAATAATTATTGGATGATTTAATTTGATTTAAATCCACTCAATTTTTAAAAAAATATTGTTCACATAGTACTATTCACAAATACTGTAGTTGTACTGTAGTTGATACTATTCACCGGTACTGTAGTGGATACTTTTCATCATGTTCGGTTTACGGGTACTGTAACGCCGCTGCCAGATAAGCGACAGCAGGCAGCAACGGTTATTGTAGCAGCGGTTACTGGTGTTTAAAACAAATTAGGTTTTATTTTGGTTGGGCCAACCTAAAACCCAGGTTGTATTTATGGGCTGGGCCTATTAAATTAATCAATTGACAATTATGTGTTGGGCCATTATTATTATTTGGTTTTCTTCAGCCCAAAAAGTTTTCAAGTTTGGCTCGGCCGGTTCTAACCAGATCAGGTTTTCTGAACTGGTCTTGTCTTGGTTGAACCGGGCTGGGTTGGACAACAGTTTTAAAAAAATTGAATTGAAAATTTTAAAGTCAGAATTGGGTTGGATAAAATTGGGCTGGATCTAGGATTTTAATTTTATTTTAAAATTTTGATTTTGAGTGGGTGTATTTTTATTTTAGAAATAAAAATTAAATATGAATATAAGTTTTATTAATTAAGGCATTAGATGAGCTTGATTATTAAATTTATTATTTTATTAATTTAAAATAATAAATATTAGGCAAGTGACTAGTATGGCCCTACTAGATATTTAAATAAGGTCTACATGCCGTTTATTGAGTATTCTAATTAAATACGGTGTGCGTACTATTTATTGCTATGTTGCAAATTTATTTTTAGTTTTATTATTTAAATTGAAATAAATTGCAAGTTTGATGAGAAGATTGAAGGATGGGATCTAGCAGACAAGAATACTTCGTCAAGATTACGGAGTCATACTAGGATCACTTTAGATGCATTTATGTATAACATTTATTTATTGCTTTATATTATAAATGCATGCGATTGGTTTATGTGTGTGGAATGATTATGAAGTTAGTTCACTA
>JAULKJ010307806.1:0-11146 GCA_032355405.1 Rubia balearica | reverse complement strand
GTAGTACCTTTTTCAACAAGAATCCATTAAGAGATGGCAAATAAAGGTTTTTTTGTTGAAGGATTTACTTGACCTGAAGATAGGGGAAAGAGATATCTCTTCTCTGCTGTCATTTCTGCCAAAGAGGACCATTCCCAAGCTAGTTAGCTACCTAGAAACTGTAAGTCCCTCCCTCTATAAGAATCTAGGAGTTTGATTCTGTAAAACCTGAAACTGCAACCACCCTTCTCTAAGCCTCTGAAGTTCCATTAGATTATGAAATGGACCAAATGAATTTAGCCCATAGAGTATTACCTTGGTGAGCTTTCCACCGCAACTTCATTGAGAAGCTGTCTATTATGGTCCTTAAATCCCTGAAACCAAACCCATTTTCCTCTTTCAGATAACACAGCGAAGACCATGATTTCCAGTGCTTCTTAAAACCTAAATTAGTTTTACCTCACAAAAAATTGGAGCAGATAGAACTGATTGTGTCCAATATGTGTGCAGTGGGTGTCATTATGCACCACGTGTGTTGTGGTATTCTTAGATGCACATGCTTTATTTATATTATCCGACCTGCTTGATTAAGCCACTTGTTCCATTTATCTATTTTAGCATTAATTCTTTTCTGAAAGTAAATTTTCTTCTTTCTACCTTTGAAAATATTAACTCCTATATAGATAAAGGGGAACTGGCCGTGTGACATTACAATTTTAGCCTTAATTAAATTAATCCTTATTGAATTGGCTTTTTTACCAATCGGAAAAGCACTATTTTGGTAGTTCACCTTTTGACCCGTGGCTACTTCATAACTCCTTAACAACAGGACTAGGTTTTTCAATGACTTGGTGTTTGCTTTTAAAAAAATTGCAGTGTCATCTGCATAGGATAAATATGTGATGATTTCAGCACCTTTAGGTAGGATAAATTTGTCTAGATAATTGTTACGGAACATGAATTTTAGCCCCTTGTTAAGCACTTCATTAATTAAGTTAAAGAGGGTAGGGGAGAGTGGATCTCCTTGTTCCAAACCTTTTTGTGGGTTTAAAGAAATCGCAAGGGTATTCATTTATGAGTACTGAAAACCATGAAATGTTAATGTTACCAAGAATAGTGCAACTATATGACCATGAAATTTGAATTTGAGCAAGAGAGAATTAAGCATTGGCCACGAAACATGATCGAAGGCAGTGGACATATCAATTTTAGCTATCATGGTCATGGATTGTGTTTTAGAATCCTGTAACCGTACCATCTCTTACATTATTAGAATATTATCTACAATTTCTCTATTTTGGATGAATGCTGACTGTTCATGTGAGATGCACTTAGGAAGTAGAGACCTTATTCTATCTGCTAAAATTTTAGATAAGATTTTATTAGAAAATTTTGTTAAGCTTATTGGCCTATATTCACTAAGGTCGGAGTTAGGCCTTTTGGAATAGTCAACTATAACATCCAGGCCTAGTGCACCACCCTTACCCAAGCTAAACACAATTTTATGAAGTTCATCTATGTCCACGGGTTTCATCAATTGGATATTATCTATTTTAGTGATAACGTGTGGGATAAATTTTTGAAGGTAATCCATGTGGTAGCCTAAGTGATCAACGCATTCATCAGTTAGAAGGTTAGGGAAATAAGTCACTTAACATTCCCTAGTCCTAATCATCTATCTGGTTTCCATCATCCATTTGGATCTTGTTTAGTCTCAGCTTAGAATGTTTATCTTTGACAATATTATGGAAGAACACAGTATTTAAATCACCCATTTTAAGCCATTTCGTTCTTGTCTTTTTCTTCCAAAAGTCCCGCTCTTCCTTAAGTTTTTTTCCCAGTTTTCCACTGGCTTCGATTTTGTAGGCTATAGTCATTATCTAGCTTCATCTCCAGTGTTCAAGTACAACTTTTTCAGCATCCAACACTTTGAAAACATTACCAAATTGGGGTTTATTCCAGATTTTAAGAATTTTTTAATCTACCCAATTTAAGGTCATACCTATCATTCCTTTTGTTGCTTCAGATTGCTTCCAGTTGGCTCTCATCAAATCTAGAAAGTTCTTCCTGTGTAACCACATAGATTGAAATCTAAATGGCTTGGGGTAGAACCCCCCAAACTTGGTCAGGACTCATGCCTCCCTTCTCTCATCTCTTGCAACGTCTACTTTCTACCGGTAACGGCTATCTTTAGCCGGATGGCGGACCCTCCGCCACTGGGAGGGACCAAATCCTTCCTCTCTGCTCTTACTACTCGATCCTCTCCTCTCTGTACCCTCTCCAATAATCCAAATCTCAATCCAAAACGTGAATTTATGGGAGATATGGCCTGTTTATACACTGAAGACCAGATACAGTTGCTCTCTTCCCACTACTCAAATGCTCTGATTGGCAAATTCACGCGAGGTCGTCCCACAATGGAGCTAGAGCTAGCATTTAAAACGTTAGGATTCCAAGGTCGGTATCAGATTGGCTCCATTGACTACAAACACCTGTTGATTAGATTCGAGAATATGGATGACTTTCAAAGATGTTGGATCAAAGGTGTCTGGGTCTTTAATGGATGGCCGATGAAGGTGCTACGCTGGACACCAGATTTCTCACCAAACACCGAGTCTTCAATTGTTCCGCTTTGGGTAACAATCAGAGATATCCCTATATTCTTTTATAATATGGGTACTATTGAAGATGTAGGAAACACAATAGGTTCATATATAAATATGGATCTTGCTACAGAGGGCTTAACCCGTCCATCTGTCATCAAAGTTTTTGTAGAATTTGATTTGCTGAAACCCTTGAGGCCTTTCATTAGACTGGGAATTGAAAAGAATCATGTTAAGTGTAGGGTTGAATATGAAAATGTCCCGGATTATTGTAGCTATTGCTCTAGAATTGGTCATTCTGACAACCACTGCAAGTTCAACCCTGCTGTGAAACCCCAAACAAACCAACTTTTTAACCATCCCAATAAGCCTCAGGAAACTCAACCAAATCCTGCTTCCCCTAAATGGAGACCTACGGGAAATAAGCTCACTCACCCTCCTTCCATCTTAGATGATGATGTTCTGATGTCGGATAACGAAGAAGATTTCCTGACGATCTCCAATAATCAGACTCTACAATCTGGTCCTCTCAACATTCTGGCTTCTACCAATCCTCAATCTGATCCAACAAAGTATAGGCCAGAAACTCCTCCTACTCAGTCAGGAAATCCTCACACTCAACCTGATACTCTTATGATACCGAAGCCCACTGAGGATTGTCTAACTGATGTCACCTCTCCACATTTGGATGACACAAATACTATGCTCTTCAAGGCAGTCCCTATTGATGCATCTCAAACCACCTCACTTCCAGTTACTCATTCAAATGAAGAGATGGTCTCTATTGTCTCCAATCTAGCCAGTTTTTCCAACACCCTGCTGCCTGGAAATTCAGCTGTCCACACACATGTACTCCATACTGAGGCCTCTCCAATTCATACCTCGGTCAAACTGACTGAGGAGCAAGAGACTGAGACATCCCCAGGTTTCACTAAACAAAAAAGGAGAAAAGGGTTTAACTATGTAAAAGATGACATTCAGGTCAAAGCAAGTAAGTTCTTCTCTCCTTTTAGTTCGTTTATGACTAATAAAATGTTTTTTCATTCTCAGCAGAGAACAGTTCAAAATAGGTTCTTACCTCTTTCTGGTGGGACCGAAATAAATGAATCAGATGAATCGGAAGACAATAATGAAGATAATGCAAAAATTGGGTCAGAGGACTCAACTACAAATGAACCTCAGGTATGTCAGGTAATTGCTACTGATAACCTACAGAGGCATGTCAAGAAAGTGGAGCACCCTAAAATCGCCCCAAAAAATAAAAATGATAGCTATTTAACTCAATTAAATAGAATCATGACTAGATCAAAAAGCGCTTCCAATGTTTCCTATGATTAATACAACTTTGAAACTAAGATTTTTAGTGTGGAATATTAGGGGGATGGCAACTTCTATGGAGAGACTATCTACCCTAATTAAAACACATAAATTTGATCTTCTCTGTCTGATAGAACCAATGCATGATAATTCACAATGTGACTCTTATATGAGAGTGCTTAGGTTTGATAAATGCATGTTTTCTAGCAATGGAAAATTTTGGATTTTCTGGAATAATGGACTTGTTATTACTGCAAAAAATGATCATGAGCAATTTCTCACAGTCCTCATCAATAGTCTGAAACTAAACACTCAAATGGATGCATTGTTTATATATGGCTTGAGATCAAGGACTGGGAGAAAAAGTTTATGGAGTGATCTGATTTCTAGGTCTACATCAAATCAGGTCCTACAGTGTACATAGGGGATTTTAATGCCATAAAATCAGTAAATGAATATAAAGGTCCTTCAACTCATAAGTTAGGTAGTATTAAGGATTTTAACGAATTTATTTACTATATGGCACTAGCAGACATCAATACTGTAGGAAATTTTTTTACCTGGAGCAATAAAAGGATTAAAAGGCCCACCATTGAAAGACTTGATAGAGGTCTTTGTTCTACCTCGTGGAGCTCAACTTTTCCTTCTTCATCCATTCAGGTGCTAAATAGGAATTCATCTGATCATAACTCTTTGCTATTAATAATTGGTAGTTCTATTCAATCAATCCCAAGACCATTTAGGTTTCTTAACACCTGGTATAAAAGAAGTGATGTTAATGAGGTTGTTAAACTTAATTGGTCTCCTGCTATCTCTAAAAGGAATGCTAGGTTTCTTTCTGAAACACACCAGGTTTAAAAAGGCTCTTAAAATATGGAATAGAGATCACTTTGGTAAACTCACTTTTGTATTGTTAAGGTGGATCTGACAAAAGCTTTTGATAGAGTGAAATGGTATTTTATAAAATGTATTCTTTTGAAATTTGGTTTCCATAGTCTTTTTTTGCACATTTACAAGGAGTTTATCCTTTGTTTTTGAGACTGGTAAACTGTCATATTATGATTTGCCTGTCAATGCCATGAAACTGTCACATTTGTCTTATGCTGATGACACTGTGATTTTTCTGAAAGCTAATAATTTCACTCTAACTAGGTTTAAAGCTTTTCTGGTAGTATTTGAGGAAACCACTGGTCAGAAAATTAATATTGCTAAAAGTGATATTCACATCAGTAGGCATGCTTCTGTGGCCCAGGTAAATAATATTAAAAGGATCCTAGGTATGAAAATTGGAAGCTTTCCATTAAAATATGTAGGAGTACCTATTTATAGAGGGATTGCTCAGAACATCTATTTTCAACCTTTACTTGAGAAAATAAATAGAAGGCTAGATATCTGGAAAAACAGGTGGCTTTCTACTGGGGGTAAGATCACTCTTATCAAATCTTGCATTTTCTCATTACCACAGCATTTATGGGCTGTCATAAATCCTCCAAAACAGGTTATCAAAAAGATTGAAAGGAAAATGAGCACTTTCTTTTGGGGGGAAAAGGATCTAAAACCAAAAAAATCTTGGAAAAAATGGGATGACTTATGTTTCCCTTTTAACCAAAATGGATTAGGTTTTCAGTCAATTTCCGCAACTATCCTTACCTTTTCTGTCAAACTCTGGTGGAAGTTTCAAAGTGCTCAGCCACCCTGGTCTCAGTTTATTGAGTCTCTTCCTGATTCTTTTAAAACTTCCCCTAATTGGAAGAGAATCTGTTATGTGAACTCATGGTGCGAATCTCACTCAAGAGTAATACATGGAAAAGGTCTATGTAACTTTTGGACGGCTAACTGGTTAGACAGAGGTCCTATAATAGATCTCTGTGACCCTCAGCTAACTTCTATCCCTGTGGACTGCACGGTTTCCTTTTTTTTCCACAACAGGGATGGATTTCTACCTCAACTTGTACCTATCCTTAACCCTGAAATTGTCTTACTTTTGCAGGATTACAGGCTGTTTGAACATAGAGAAGATAGGCTCATTTGGAAACCTGACAAACATGGAAGGTTCACTTTCAAATCAGTTTACCATCTGATCAGAGAACAAAGAGGGAATATTGCTTTTGTACGTCACATTTGGCACCCTAGGCTAGAAAAAAAGTATCTGTTTTCATGTGGAGAATGATTAATTCTCTACTCCCCTTTAATAACATTCTTTAAAAAAAAAATGAAATTCAGTCTTCCTTCCAAGTGTTGTATGTGTAATAATGAAGACTCTTTGAATCATTTTTACAACTCTTGTGAATTTACTTTACAAGTTTGGAAGGTTATCCACTGTTTCATGGGAATAGCTGATAGATAATTTGGTTCTATCTGGGACAGGATTTCTTTTTACTTGACTTTCTCTGGGCTCTCTGTGTTGCATAATTTTATCATCAGACTGACCCCTTCTATAACTTGTTGGAATTTATGGAAAGCCAGAAATAGATGGTTCCATGACAATGTTCACCCTTTTGTTCCTTCTGTGATCAGGAACATTAGAGACCAACTGTTTCTCCTTTTTTTAGCAAAACCTTTCTTTGTTTGTAATCAGATAGATAGGGAGATTGCTGATCACGGTTTTCTTCCTTTAGGAACGAAGCCTCCCAAACCAAAAATCTTAAGAGTTACTTGGACTAAACCTGCCTCTGGAATTAAATTTAATGTTGATGCTTCATGCAGTAATGTAGATGAAATGGCAGGGCTGAGTATTATAGTTAGGAACAACATAGGGGCTTTAATTTCAGCTGTTGGATCTTATGTGCATGCAGAGTCTCCCCTTGAAGCAGAAATGTTAGCTATTAAATTAGCTCTACGGCAGGCATATTTTTACTCCGAGTCTATCATTATTGAATCTGATTGTCTTACTGCAATATCTTTTGTGTTGAATCCCATCACTGCTCACTGGAAATTATTCCAGTTGGCTGATGAGATTCACAGTATGATTCAACAAAGCACCCTGACTCATACCTATAGAGAAGCCAACCAAGCCGCGAATGCTATAGCTAAATTGGTTCTGATGGATAGGATTGTAGCTAGGACTTTCTCATTTAGCTCCTTACCCTCCCAGGTGCAAGGGATGTTAAGACTTGATCAGATGTCTACCCCTGCATTAAGGTTGAATGGATGCTACTGATTTATTTTCTTTATAGGCTTGGGACAGCACCTCCTCCAATCTTTCAACAGATTTCCTGGGATCTCCTCTCAAGGTTTCTGGGCTCACCTCAATTTCAACATGCTTCATTATCATTTCTCTCTGGGATCACAAGAACCTGGGATCTTATTCCCCTGTCTCTACTCCTTCTTCTTGGATTTTATTTCTCTCTTGCAAATCCTTTTGACAAATCTGTGTTTCATTTTTCGATTCACTAAACTGTTCGAAGGATAATTGCTTGGGAGATTTAGCTATAACTTGCGGAATTTTCAGTAATATCCAATATCTTCCGTATATAATTAGATGATCTACGCTTAGCGTTTCTTTTGGAAGAAACAACTCTTGCTTCATGAGCTCTTTTGCTATACTGGGATCTGTACAAACCTAAGCCAAATGGCTTCATTTTCCTTTCAGTCATTTAATTCCTTTTGTTGGCTTGGGGAAGCCAAATATAATTCCCTCCACCTTTTGGGTGGTTTAACCCAAAAAAACACTAAGAATTTCTCAAAAATACTAAAGAAAGTGGTGAATAAAAAATCACAAGAGAAATCTGGTGGAAATAGACCGCAGGTCCAAGATTTTAGGAATAATCGTGGAACACGAATGGAATGAACCAATCAATAGTTCTTAAGAAATCAGAATGGTGAAACAAAACAGCTTGGAAGGACTGAATGTAGAGAATGTGAAGGATACAGACATATTCAGGCTGAATGTGCTAATACATTAAAGAATGAAGGAAAATCATATGTAACTTCATGTTAAAGACGAAGAAGAGGAGGAATAAGAAGAGGAACTCACAAAAAACTACTCCTTCCGACCCATTTTAAATTGTTTATTTACTTTTTCACGGTCTTCAATGAGTATGTTTGACCATAAATATCTCTAGTTACATATAATTATGTCGCATACAAAATTAATATTTAGAAACTAGATGTTAAGACAAATTTTTTAACAATATCTCACATGATAGATTTATTATTTATATATTAATTTATATTTAGGGTCAGAGTTTGCAAAGTTTGACTCTCAAAAATTAAATAAGCAATTTAGAGTTGGACAGAGGGAGTATGTTGCATTTCGAGAAAAAAATTATAATCTGACAGAGATTGATGATGCATATCACAACATGGCAAACACAGAAAAGTCTTTATGTTCCAACATAGATAAATATAGTAATGGGGATTCCTCAAGTCATGACAACACTCAAGTTGTGAATGATGAAGATATTTACAATGAATATGAGAATATGTATGAGATATGGCTGAAATTTGTTGAAACTAATAAAGCTTTGAAAACAAAGAAAAGTCAACTCACTGAAAAGAAGAAAGAGTTGTAAGATCTAGTTGAAAAACTCGGAGAATAGATTGAACAGTTAAAACTTAATCTAAGTTTGACAACTAAGAGAGTTGAGATAGCCAAAGTTGCAATCATCAAGTTAAACACTGGAAAGGCAAAACTAGATGATATATTGACTATGGGGAAGAAATTTGGGAACTTACAAGGTATTGGCTACGAAAAGCAATCAAGCAGCACTATAGACTTTAAAGTAGAGATAGAAGAAATGAATGGAAAAGTAATCAAAACACGACAATGCAAACCTGTTATTTTCTACTACTGCACCTATCATGGCCATATACAGGAGCAATGCTTCACGCTACTCAAAGATATCATGAATGGAAACTACCTTCATGTTCCAACATGTGTAAATATGGTCAGAAAGGTATGGATTGCTAAGCACACAAATACTTGTCTTATTGCTCCCAATTCTCTTATTGCACACTCTAGAGACTCGTGATACTTTGATAGCGGATGCTCACGACATATGACTGAAACTCAAGAATATCTAACACATATCAAACTGTAAAATAGTGGTTTTGTTATATTTGGTGATTGAAAGAAGAGACGATTAGTTGGAAAAGGTGAACTACAGATCGAAGAATTTCTATCTTCTCAAGTGTTTTACTAGTAGAAGATCTGAAGGCCAATTTACTGAGTATAAGTTAGTTAAGCAATGACAATATGAAAGTGAAGTTTCACAAAGATAAATGCACAGTAAAACATGGTAAAGACAAAGTACTCTGTGGAATTCGGTCATCAGACATGTTACTTGTTGGAACAAGAAGTAAGATGTCTAAGCTCTAAGCAAGATGAAGGCAATAAGAGGTATACCTACTCTCACTAACAAAAAATACATTGTTTCCGGATCATGCCAACAAGGTAAATAGATTTGATACCCTCACTCTTTAGTTCAGTATATTATCACCTCAAGGAATCTTGAATTACTACATATAGATTTGATAGGTTCAGTCAGTACAACTAGTGTGATTGGTAAGAAGTATAATTTTGTGTATGTTGATGATTTCTCCAAATATACCAAGGTAACATTCCTCTAAGACAAATCTGGTATGATGGATGTCTTCGGAAGTCTGGTGATCAAATTACAGACAGACAAAGAGAGCCCATTAGGAAATATTGTCAGCATTCGTAGTGATCATGGCAAGAAATTTGAAAACTCTCAGTTTAGTGACGTCTTGATGAACTTGGAATTCAAAAAAAATCTTTGCACCAATCACTCCTCGGAGGAATGACATTGTTAAAATAAATAATAGGACTCCACAAGTTATGGCACGAGTTATGTTAGCCGAGAAATGAATTCATAAAAAAAAAGTTGGGAAGAAGACACCAATACAACATGTTGTACTACAAACCAAGTTTATCTTTGTCCATTTACAAGCAAGACATCATATGAGATCTGGAATTTCAGGAATCCAAATGTCTTATACTTTCATTTTTTTGGAAGTTTGTGTTATATTCTAAGGGATAGAGAGCAATTGGAAAAGTTTGCCAACCGCAGTGATGTTTAGATTTTTCTTGGTTATTCCATGAACAGTTATTCTTACAGTGTGTGTAATCTCCATAAAAATAATCGTATGGAATCTATAAATGTTACTTTAGATGATTCTGATGACAAACAGGTGTAAGGTGAAGGAGAAGACGAACCTGTCTCAGATCATGTTCCAACACTAACAGTGTGCCTGACCAACCAATCGATGTTGGAACATCAGATCAAACAAATGATCTTACTTAACTTGAAGAAGTTGATCATGTTAGAACATCCACTCCCATTTCAACATCTCATGATCCAACAAAGGTCCAACCTGAACCAAGTATCAAGAGAAAGTGTACACTACCATGGGTAAACTACAGGGAACTTGTTGGATTACAATGCTTCATTTCTCTGATTGAACCAAAATATTATAAAGAAGCTCTATTGATGAATATTGGATTGTGTAAATACAAGAAGAACATGGGCAATTTGAATGGAATGATGTATGGTATCTCACTCCTTGTCCCAATAGGGTAAATGTTATTGGCACCAAGTGGATCTTCAATAATAAGTCGGATGCTAATAGCCAGATTAATTGCAACAAAGCAAGGTCGGTTGCTCAAGGGTACACTTAGGTTGAAAGAGTTGACTTTGATGAGACATTTGCACTAGTTGCCAAATTAGTATTTATTTGGATTTTACTTAATATTTCTTGCACTATGAATTTTACACTGTACCAGATGGCTGTCAAAAGTACCTTTGTGAATGGTGTGGTCAATGAAGAAGTGTAAGTGGAACAACCAAAAGGATTTGAGGATCCTCCCTATCCACAGCATGTGTATCGACTCAAGAAGGCACTTTATGGTTTTAAACAGGCACCAAGGGCGTGATATGAGTGACTTACTAACTTTCTCATTAATAAAGGTTATCGTTGAGGGGAAGTAGATCACACTTTATATGTGCTGAACAAACTATCAAAAATTATGATTGCTCAAGTTTATGTGGATGATAACGTATTTGGCTATACTTCACCATCTATGGCACACGATTTTGTAGCCTTGATGCAAATTTTGAGATGAGTATGGTTGAAGAACTCACGTATTTTTTAGAATTTCTAGTAAAGCAAGAAAGAATGGCTTGTTCATAAATCATAGTAAGTATGCTTTGAATTTGGTGAAGAGATTGGGATTGAGTAATTCTCGAGCAGTACGAACTCCATGGGGATACAGATAAATTGGTGAA
>JAULKJ010307797.1:0-11148 GCA_032355405.1 Rubia balearica | reverse complement strand
CATCTTGTAACCTTCTAATCTTGTAACCTTACGGGATCTCTATATCTAGGAAAATGGTAGTCTGGCCGAATGTTCAATATCGACACAGGGGTGTAGGTGTTGCTTTCGGAATCACTACCAATTCTTACCTTCATAGTAATTTAGGCTTCAAATCGGCAATATTTGTATGAACTTTCACTCACTGTGATTCTTTTGGAGTAACGAATGTTACTGACAGGTTTGGAGAACCTAATAAATTTCTCACCCATTCATATGGGTTTTATTTTAAAAAAAATGGAAAAAAGAGCTTCTCTCGTGCTTCCTACTTACTTAGGATTGGTGGTGCTGTTGAGTGAAAACATCAAATCGTCCTCAGTTAAATGTTGTTGAAGCACAGTTTCAACTCAAAAGTATCAATAATAGGTAAACCATTTCTAGATTTTCCACTCTCTATGCTAAGAAACGTGTATATGTTCTCATCTTCAAACGCCATGCCTTATGATAAAAAAATTCCATGTTTGTAATAAGCACATAAGAGATTATATAATCACAAAAAATACTAAACAACAAGCGTACGTGCGTGTACCAGACAAAGGAGATGTGCATCCTGGATTGCACTCACATTTTTTCAGAATTAATGTTATCCAGTATTTTAATGTTATCCACTAAAAAATATTAAAGGATCATCGACTAGATAAAATACAAAACTCCATTGGAGTATGCCTCTAAACAACAATTTTTCAAGGTTAAACTTTTAAAAGTAAATTTTAGAAAGTTTAACTTCATAAAATAGCTAGGATTTAAAGATTATAATGAAAGATTTGCGTAAATGATTAATTAGAATATTATTAAGTCTCTAAGCATTTAATATAACTGATGCTCAAGCTACAAAAATGTGGGGCAAGGAAGAGAATGCGTGGCGTGGATGTTGAAATCGGCTGTCAGCTCTTCAAGCATTTAGCAGTCTGACTTGTATTTTATGGACTTTTGGATGTTAAAATCGACTATCAACTTTTCATGAACTTTTGGATGTGGTTGGAGCGCTATGGGTGGATGACTTGTATCTCATTAACCGGAAGTTGGATTTAACGCCGAGGTTGGCTAGAAATCTAGAGAATGAGACCGACCTATGTCTCAAGGGCATTGAGGGTGATGTGTTCCTGTTACTGTATCACCTTTAGGTACCTCTATGAAAATCGAGTAGAGGCAGTTAGGAACATTCTGAAGATCGTGAAGGATGGGTGCTTCCGTGCTTTCGATGATATCCTCAAAGAGAACTTGAGCAACCCAGTTAGAGAACATAATTTAGGTGTGTTATAGAGATTTTTATTTGTTGTACTCCAATTAATTGTTTGCATAGTAGGTTCTTCATAAATAACCTTTTTCATAACACGTGCAAAATAGGAGCCAATAAAATCACAAAAAATATTAACAGCGAGCGTGCATGCATGTACCAGACAAAGATATTCTTCTGCAGTTATTAAGGAACATGGAACTTAGGAGTACAAATGATCGCTGGAGTAGGTCTGATAAGCTCCTATGGCAGAGCTTTGATGTTCCCGGTGATACTAGTGTGAATGGATGGGAATCTTATTATAATGACAGTTATAAAGTAAGCCCTGTATCAATGATTTTTTTATTGTCGGTGCTACAGTAGCCTCCTGCGAATACAAATGGTGAGGGCGCATTCACTGAATGCATCCTCATCATTTTCCTTTTAAAAAAATCTGCGCAGGAATGCGTCTTCATGGTTTCCATTTTTTGGCTGAAATGCTAAGACACATTCAGAGAATGGGTCTACTCCTACTTTAACAA
Organism: Rubia balearica; assembly: GCA_032355405.1. Taxonomy (NCBI): domain Eukaryota; kingdom Viridiplantae; phylum Streptophyta; class Magnoliopsida; order Gentianales; family Rubiaceae; genus Rubia; species Rubia balearica. The sequence goes on along the minus strand of JAULKJ010307797.1, from coordinate 9,354 downwards.
AATTGCTGAAATTTGAAGACCCATTCGACGAATGCATCTTCACCTTTTTACATTTTTTTTGGTTAAATCTTGAAGACGCATTCGGAATTACCAGGTTTAAAAAAATAGAGCAGCGTTGCTCTCCATTTTTGCACTTGGACGAAGAATGTTCCACCTTCTCCTTTTGCATTTTCTTCCCTTCTTTGCTTCGTTCTTGCGCTGGCCTGCTCCTTTAGTGCCCTCTCAGCGTCCGACTCTTCAATTTCAGCTCCAAATTCTTGGCATATTATCCTCGAAAACAATGTTTTTCATTTTTTTAGATCCGCTCCCCATTTGGGTATTTTTTGGTGATTTGTGTGTTGGAAATCACGTTCTTGATCGCCAGAAGGTTACCCTTAGGCCGCTGGTTTCCATTCCGTATGAAATTCCGGATCTAGAGCTACGTGTGGCAAGCATGTGCCATCGTTAGAGCCGTGTGTGGTGCTCAAGCACCCCCCAGTATAGCTGCGCTTGGATTACCGTGCCACCACAAAAAGTGGCACACTTCCAGAGATTGAACGAGCTGGTTTTGGTTTTTTTTATTAGCAATAGGTTGTATGAAATATGAAAATGTAGGTAATTTTTTTTGTTTATGAAAATGTATGAAAAATGTTGTAGTGTTATTATTTTATATTATTTGAACTTTTTTGGAGTTATTATGATCCGAATATAAGAATTGTGCATTTCTAATTGATGTTGATGTTTTAAAAATTGTTATGGAAATCAATGAACTTATGATGTTGAATGATAATATTTATTGATAGTGTAATGGCTACATGTGTAGGAAAATTTTGGGGTTCGATATCAAGGAATTTTTTACTGTATTCAGCAGTAACACATCTTCTTTCTTCAAGGTATGCTTTTATTAAGGAATCATAATTTTTACATTTTAGCGGAATAATTATTGATGTAATACGAAATATGTTTTCATGTTATGAATCTATGTCTTGTGAATGAGTTTGTAGTAATTATGATGAGCATGCAAAAATTCTGTTTTATTAGTCGAGTTAAGTTTTGAAGTTCATTAGGCAAAATCACTGAATGATAATTATAATGTTGAATGATAATCTCTAATTGCAAAGGTAATTATTTGTTGTATACTACTATGTTGCACTTGTACGATGATTTTTTTAATGTACTAGTATCGAGGGGGTGTGATTAAGTATGATGTGAACATGGGTGTGTATTATGATTCTCCTATAGCTGGGAAACATGTTACACTGTAGCGGAGGTTAAGCCGCTGTCAATTGGTTGATTTAATTGTGAGACGACTTGGCATTGAATGTGAGGGGTTTCTAGTGACAATCTATTATTGTTATCCTGAGGTGATTGGTTCGTGTATATATTATCAATGTTATAATCTGGAAGATGACGAGTCCATGGAGACCTTCTTCGACAATGTTGATAGAATGTCGTTGTCCTCAGCTGATCTTTACATTCAGCTGGAAAGGATAACAAACTCCTTTGAACATCCTGGTGATGTTAGTCAAGGCACGTTCATGTCACTATTGAGCAATGTTCATAACTAAAGCCTTGGTTTTGGAGAATCTCTTGTCGTTGGTGAGTCAAGTCAACCTACAGTGTATGTCCAGCTCGGCTGCATCCAGCTGTACACAAGTGCTGGTACACATGGTAGGTACCATGAAGAAGTCAATGTCTTCGATGATAATTACGTAGGTTAAATTAGTGAGCATGGTTCTGGGGGTTGGCGACTATTTGGAGGTACATTTTTTTCACACTATTTTCCAACATATGTATTCGAACAGGAAATCAACAATTTTAAATTATTTTCATTCCGCAGTTCTGTTTTGCCAAGCAAAATTTGGAAGAAGTTCGAGAAGAACAATAGCTGGGGGCAGGGACATGTTGTGAATATGTATAGTAATAATTCACATATTCAAAAGGTTCTGAAAACCTTTGACGACAGTGTGGGTGAATGACACTATACTGTGAAATACTCAAAGAAATAGTGTAGCAACCCGTGAACTGGAGGTTTATCCCTGATATCGATTTTTTTTTGCAACAGGAGGCATGGCCAATTTGCGGAGAGAAGGATAAGGAATATGATGGATGAGAGACTTCCTGATGATCGTAGAGGTGTCCATGGGCAACGTCCTGCATAGGGTCCTGTTTATAGCATGGAGTTTCTAAGAATTTTTAGTTATGACATTTTCTAGAAATGCTTAGTTTTCACAGTTAAGGAACTATGTATTTTATGATATTGGAGTTTAGACAAATTTAGTGTTGATGATACTTACTATTCTATGATCAAGTATGTTATATTATATTACCTTGTCATTTTAAAGATTTTGCTATTGTTCGCTGCAAATTCTTTTGTCATTGTGTACTACGTGTTTGACTGACTGATGATCAATCTTTCATTTTCTGCTGGGATACATCATGGATCATCCCGGATCTATCGATGGGGATTTTCTCTATCTACACATGGAGCATCGTGCATGGGCAATATACAACGGTGACTTGGAGAGGACACAGCCTTGCAGGTTAGACAGTGTGATGGGGCCTGTAAGGATGTTGAGATCCCCGAGTAAGTCCTGCACTACGTTCGTACGGTCGACTTCTAGTGCATGCTCGATTCAGTGGCAATCCACATTGACCATTCGCTTATCACAATATTGGTCTAGCGTAGTATACCTAAGGCCCACACATTTCACTTTCAAGTAGGAGAGGTAACTAGCACGTTGCAAGATGTGGGTGTACTTGGGGGTCTATCGATTAATGGTATACCCATGATGGGTCTTGACAGAAGGAGGAAGGAGGATGAGTGGCAGACCATCAACGAGTGTCATATAAAAGCCTCATGGTTGGGTAACATGTTGCACAATCCACTTCCTATTGATGTTACGGAGATAGATTGTCAGCAGCAGACAAGGGTATTCATTCTAGTTTTGGTTGGTGCAATGTCATGTTTGACACATTGGGGTCTCAGATCCCTCTCCTGTACTTATTGACAATCATGGACCTAGATGCAGCACATTGGTTTAGTTAGGGAAGTGCCATTTTGGCACACTTGTACAGGAGTTTATGTGACGGTGCAATTTCGTAGATGAAATCCATATCTGGGCCACTAGTCATGCTACCGGTAACATTTTCATCAGAACTTGTTAGTTCATCGCAGGTTCATATTCAGCCATGACAATATATTTTCATGCCTTATATTCATTGATAGTTGTGGCATGAGAGCGAATACAGACCATTCGTCCTGCAGAACGACTTCCAGTGACCGACAAAATGAGTGTTTTTGGGTCCAGGTTCGTATTCAATAACTGAAAACGCAATATTCACAACCTTGTCCTTAATAACAATAACTAATGTTCTTCACTCGGTTATCCGTAGGTGGAGAGCACGATATGATTTATCCCGATCACCATTGCATGTGCTTAAAGTGTACCATGATCAGCTCACAGCTCTCCACGACAGTCAGGTATACGATAGTTTGGTTTTCATGATACCAGTGACATGAAAATTTATTGTTTTTCTAATTACTAAAAACTTTTCCTTTTTTGTCAGTTTATTTGGCAGCTATACTCTGAAGACGTCATGCATCATCTCCTGCCATATTGCACAACCGGTAGCAACAACTGGCTATTGACTATCAACCTTATTTGTTGGCACATCATCGAGGGACATCATGTTCATCGTGTACTTAGGAAATTTGGTTTCATCCAAACAATACCTATGCAGCTAGTGCCTAAGGATGAAAAAAATACTCTTCATTCCAGAGACCATTGGGGGAGGTCGAATGTGGATTGGCGAATCGAGCAGAGCACGAAGCCCGATCCTTGGAGTAGCAGATCCATAAACACCAGATCAGGAATACATGGAGTGGTATTTCCATAGCACAATGACAATGATTGACCGGCCAGGAAGGCGCCCAATGATTACACAGGGGTTTCATGGAGATGGGGCAACCTTGGAGTACATGGTATTTATTTATTTTGTCCAATAACATGTAAATAATACATAAAATTTCTTCATTTCAGTGTATCTAACATGCAAGTTATGTCCAAGATGCGCCTCAGGTCCGAAATTAATTTGGACGCACGTCCCCCATCTTATGCAGATGTAATCAATGACTTACATGAAGTAGTCATAGGTGCCCTAGAATATGCTCATGAGACCTCAAAAATGTGGTACTATTACCCACATGTGCACATCAAGGGACCTTCCCTTGTGTCAGGTACAATGAAATCATAAGCCACAGTACAGCTCCTCCTGGCCGACATGGTGGTCTCCAATGCCGCCCTAGAAGACCTACTCCTGACATTGGTTGCTCCCAAGCTAGACCTTCACATGCTAGTCCAGCCCACGGAGAACCATCAAATGTTGGACCCTCACACTCCACCACTTCTCTAATTGATTCTGCTGCATACCATACTCCAGCTAGTAGTCATATGCATATGTCTCATACTACACCGTTCCATACAACTAGCGTTCCTCAAGTGCAACATAATTTCAATTTTGAACAAGGAGACGATATGGAGGAGGATTTAATGAAGGGACTTCAGGATGATGACTTAGCAACGTCTACTCATTTTGGCTGTAAGAATAAGCATATCCCGCACCATACGCCCACCCCATGTGGAACAGGTGGAAAACTTTGCAGAGGGCATCATTAGTACATTCAACATGTGTTCAACTATTATTGTATTAATAATAAATACACTTCTACCTATCCATATATGAATGAATTCATATTTTGTTATTATTATCGTCCTCAAATTAAATAAACATTGAATATGACTACTATTTTATTTTTAATATTGAAATTAATAATTATTAAGCAAAGAATATTTTTTTTTAAAAATAATACTAGGTTATTCCAAAAACAAATTAATTATTTCATTCATTGGAAAAAATATAAATATATATATATACATAACTGTACATTAATTTTGCAAAGAAAGAATTGGCCAAATGCGTTCTCTAAATTAATTCTTTTTATTCTACATTCATACATAACAAAGAGAATATATATATATATATATACACACATTAATTAAGTAAACTGTGTCTGAATTTCAACAAGAAGACCAATGACAAGTGGAGTTGTTTGTGCATCGTGCGTGTGCGGTGTACCGGAATTAATTCCGCCTGCATCGTCTGGCTATTTTGTGGCGACAACAACATCCTCACCATCCTCGACATGGTGGCAGTGAAGGAGGACATGCAGAAGGTTGTGCTTATCAATGTCCATCTTAGGCTTGTAATCGACAGCTGATTCATCACTGTCTTTACTCCTACAAACCATTGTGCTTCGGTAATCATATAACCAATCAAAATTATGACATAACAGATTTTGCAAATTTATGAAACCTTAAATTACAAGGTATCAATAGAAACGATGATGAAAATTCCAAGTTTCTCTCATGCTTCTTATTTCCTCAAGTGTCCATCTTCTTAGAATTAGTGTTGTTGTATGAAAAAATCATTCAAATTTTGTTGAAGCCCAGTGCTCGACTCCAAATCAAGGTAAATCATTTAAATATTTACCAATCTCCGCATCACCAAACCTGTAATAAACAGCGTGCGTGATACGGCCCGAATTACCCCCACATTTTTTTCAATATTATCTTGAGAAATAACGTTATCCATTATGTCAATGTTATCCGCTAGAATTAATATTAAACAGATCATCAACTAACTAAAATATAAAATACAATTGGAGTATGCAGTTAAGAAATAACTCTCTAACATAACATTTCAGGGTTAAACTTCTAAAAGTAAAGTTTAGAAAATTTAACTTCGTACCATAGCTACGGATTAGAGATTTTATTGAAATATTTATGACACAGATTAATTAGAATGTTATTATGTCTCTAAGCATCTAATATAACTGATGCCCAAGCTACAAAAGAGTGGAGCAGGGATGAGGATAGATGGCGTACATGTTGAAATCAACTGTCAGATCTCTAAGTATTTAGCAATTACCCTAATGCGGAATGTGAAGGCTAGGTAGCACAGGTAGGTAAATAGGTCACGGTACTCGTACTGGATACATACCGGGTATGGATTCGGTCTGGGAACGTCCTCGGTACGATTTAACTTTTGGGTACTTTGACTAGGTACGGGTACGGTCAAGATGGAGGGTACGATTTGGGATATATTGTACCCACTAATTCTGAATAAAAAGATTATAATTATAAATAAGAAAAAAGAGGAAAAGTTGAAAAATAGAGCAACACCCTTCGTTTGCCGGATTTGGAGAAAGAGTTTAATGTTGAAGATTAATGTTTTTCATTCAATTTTCATGTTTATTGTTATTCTTTTCTTTAACTTGTACAATGAATTTTATTTGTTTTTTAATTTTAGTCTAATTGTTTAAGACATCGAATCATAATCTTGTTATGTAGTTTATTTGCAAATTATTGTGATAAATATCAAGTTTAAACTACATTTGGATGTTTTCACTTACTTTAAATGGTTTAAAATATAAAATCATATTATCTTTGATTCAGAAATGATTAATTATTCATAATAATATTAATATTTAAAATTTTTATTTATAATCGTACCCATTTCGTACCCGTACCCTCTAATATTCAATTTATCGAATCTCATACTCGTACCCAGAATCATACTTGTGCTACTTAGTGTGAAGGACTCATTTCATGGGCTTTTAGATGTGGTTGGAGCGCAATGTGGTGGATGACCGGGATCTCATCAACCGGATGCTAGATTCAATGCTCAGGTTGGTCCGAAATCTGTCCGCGCGATGAGACTGACCTTTGTCTCTAGTTCACCGAGAGCGATGTATTCCTGTGCCTGGAGCCGGAGCACAGGGATATCTACTACGTAAGGGGTTTTCTCGAAGATTTATATCACCTTCAGGTACCTCTTCGACAACAGATTGGAGATGGTTGGCATTTCAAATATGGTGGAGGAAGTGTGCTTCCGTACTTTCGATGATATCCTCGAAGTGATCCTGAGCAACGCAGTTGGAGACTATAATTCAGGTGTCCTATATAGATTTTTATTTGTTGCACTCTAATTAAGAACGTACATAGTTGGTGCATTATAAATAAAATTTTTAAATTTTTTTTGTTTTGTTACACATGCAATAAGAAGTAAGTTAAACATGCAAACAAAAGGACACAATGCGATGAAGTAAACGACAAGATGCAGAGGGTGAGGATTTCTTTTTTTTCGATCGGAACCAAGGGATAAGGGATTCTATGAATTGCTCTTAGATCGGTTTTTAAAATAGTTCCATTCTTTTGTGATATTCACGAAACATGATTTTATTTTTTAAGTCATTGTCCAAATTTTGGGAATTATGCGTATTTTAAGTCCGTACAAAAATTCATGTGCGTTCTTTGGATGTAATATATATTTCGGTCTGATTTATATGTTGCTAAAGTTGATATCTTTTTAGTTGTGAGATTAATAATGAAAAGTACAGAAAATTATGGTTTAGGTACATTATATATAGCTTTTGTTTTTTTTGTACTCTAATTATGTGCGAAACAACTGCTATAGTCAAACTTTCTTTACTTAATTAAGTTTATTTTTCATAGTTAAAAAGAAAGGGAAAATATGACACACATAAAAAGGTATGGAGTAGTTAATTATACATTCATCATATGATGCATTCTTTGGTGTAGTTGATTAGGTGATGCATTCTTTGGTGCAGGTTTTATGCAATTTTAGTGTCATTGTGCGTAATAGTGTTATGTATTGCATATTTTATGTTGTTTTAGTACAATTTTAGGTCGATTTGCATTTCACTCAATAAAAGGTGAATTGACATTGTTTTAAAAAATTGATTAAATTATCTTAGTACCTTTTTGTTTAACCAGTGAACTAATAAGATCGTTGCCATGTACTAATATGTAGTATGTATCACTGGCTGGTGAAATAGCAATTTATCCAACCGTAAACCACGAGTTAGTAAAAATTAGCGAAATAAGGTTTTGCCATTGCATCACATAGAATATACTAACTTTAAATATTATAAAATCCCAAAAACTTGTATACAAAATTGATGAAATAAATGTCAAAGCTATGCGCACAACAAGAATACTATTTTTATGTATAAAAGTGTTTTTATGGCTGTGGTATTTATATTCCCTTGTAGATTATTTAATAGTCACTTTCATCCGATGGAGTTGATGTTAATAACCTTAACATTATTTAGAAAAGGGTTCTTAGTGTGGCGGTTAAAGGGGAAGAGAAAAGTTAGACATGGGAAAAGAAGTTAAGATGACAAGATGCAGATGAAGGACCCAACGCATATCTAAGAGCAATTCATCATAATATGTTATCCCTTGGTTCGAATAAAAAACTAGAGCATAATACTTCCGGCGTTCATTTCCAAGTCCAAATCAATGGAAGAAGAAAGAGGAGTGCAAGCTTGGAATGCTTGGCTGCTGGTATGTCTTGCTTGAGGTTGTGCTAACTTCTGAGGTCCACCTGAGTTTGTTTTCCTAAAATTTCTGTGATTGATTAACCTCACATGGATTCTAGATTTAGCTCAAGGTGAGAATTCATTAATTCTTCTGATTTAATTTTCTTAATTATTTTTGGGATTAAATTGCTCACTCTTTCTAGTCACGTTAAGTCCAAATTTGACGTTTAAGCTATTTCAATTAGACCACGGAAAAGAAATTAATTCGATGTTTTTGTAAGATTCCAGAAACTTGATTTTATTTTGTCATGTGTTCAAACCTTTGTGCGCTTACCATTTATGCGAAGTTTAAGTCTCTGCAAAACATTGTGTTTGTCCTTTTGATGTAAGATATACTTTGGTCTCATTTTTATGTTAATAAAGGTGCATTTGTAGTTGAGGTTTATAATAAAGAGCATAGAATGTTATAATTTAGGTGTAATGTACAAGTTCTTATTTATTCTACTTTATGTATGTGCGTAATAGGTGCGTAATAAACTTTTCTTCTTACTCTTATTTGTTATGTTCATAGTGAAGGAGAAAGTAAAACTATGGCATACTAATTTTATTTTTATTTTTTAATATCCAAAAATATTAACTAAGAAATTTGCAAAATTGGAGTTCAATGTTAAATATGATTATTCAAATCAACAGAGTTTGTCGGTGAACTGATCGTTCTTTTTTGTGGCATTACTCAAAACTTTAGCAAGAGTACGTGAAAGAATAGGCGAAGATGAATATCTTGTTGAAGGAAAAACAAGGAAACTGTAAAGAACTTGATACAAAAAATAGACAAAAATTTATTTGATGATCAAAACCTGGACGTTTGTACAGTTCGATGTAATAAAATCACCCATCCTTCATTATATGCAATTTTAAATATTTTTTCTTATCATGTACTTATTTATTAATAAATGTCTTTCATACAT
>JAULKJ010307786.1:0-11148 GCA_032355405.1 Rubia balearica | reverse complement strand
GTAAACATACCTAAATCTAGCAATCTTCCAACAAAAAGATAACAAAAGAGATGTTAAATGCCTCATAAAATACATGCGTTTGACGTCACATCAATAACAGACATACTTGTGACCATTTACTGGAGGTATATATCAATACCATGAAGTGTCGAAATGGTCCATATGGTGGATGGATAGGTCCACATATATCACCTTGAATACGTTCAAGAAACACAGGTGATTCTGTTCAACCTTTCCCGGTGAAGGCCTCATGATTAGCTTTCCAAGGGAACAATCTTTACATTGGAAATTTTTCCTTGAGGGATCTTCTAGTTCTTCAATGGATGCCCTTTACAGCCACATCTGTAACAAGAGGTTCCAGAGTGCTTTGATGAACTTGCATCTTTTCCCCTTTTATGGATATTTTCATGGTTCCTCTCGTATTGTTTCTTCTTGTGATGGTAGTTACCAAACTTATAGGACAAGTTGTAACCACCTCGACTGCGTCCATAACTATGACCTCGACCTCTCTCTCGACTCTGAAAATAATTCTTGCATTCAAGTTCGTCGGAGTTAATAGTGTTTGTTTCTTGAAACAATTTTGAGCTAGTCGGGCAAGATTGATGATTCTTCATTAGCAACTCATTATTCTTCTCCGCAGTGAGGAGACAAGCAATTAGTTCAGAATATCTTTTAAATCCTCGCACACGATATTGTTGTTGCAAGGTCACATTTGATGTATGAAAATTAGAAAGAGTCTTTTCCAGCATTTCAGTACAGCTACTGTAACCCCACAAAAATTCAAGCGGGTTACTATTCCAAACATTGCAAAATTATAGTAACTGACTTTCTTATAGTCTTGGAACTGTAGATTGTTCCAGTAATCGCGTTAAATGGGGAGCATTACATCCTTTTGGTGACCAAATCTTTCTTTCAAATTTCTCCACAACTTAACTGGTTCCCTCATAGTGAAAAATTCATTTTTAGGCTTTCATCAAGGTTTCAGGCGAAGGAAGATTAAAGATCTTGCCTTGTAAATCCTTGATGAATTATTCCCTTATTGGATTGTTTCAATGAGACTCATTGACTCCAAGTGCATCTCAATGTCTATAATCCAAGGCATATAGTTGTTTCCACTGATCTCAAGTGGACTAAATTCAAGCTTCACAAGATTTGACATGATGATAACTAATAGGAAAAATAAAATTATTTAATTCAAAATATAGAAGTCTACAATGATTGTAATAAATAAAGAGAAGTACAGGATTATGACTATTAGTAAAGAAAAGAAAATTTCTTCCGGTGAAACATCTACGGTGAGACATTACAGCAACAAAGACTAATATTAGTCTGGACATTTTATCAGCAAATTTAGTGAATTGAGGTGAAGAAAAAAATTGAGATAGAAGAGAAAATGTGGTTTTGTATCATTAGATGTCTTCGTATTTAGACTGTAAAATATAGCCATTTATAACTGTTACATTACCGCTGAAAATATAGCCATTTTATTAATTAATTGTAGTTAAATGCTAAGAGTAAATTATCAATGTAATGTCATCAAATAAAAATAGACAAACATATTACAGACATAATTAATCATAGAAATATTAAAATAAAACAGTTAAAAATTGGTTAGATGCAGATCGTACCATTTTACCAAAAGGTGGCAGAGCTTCCTATGTATAGAAATATGATGTTATGTAGTTAGAAAGTTTATTATTATAAATCATATCACATTACCACAAGGTGGCAAAACCTCTTATACATAGTAGTTTGGTGATATGTAGTTAGAAAGTTAGTAAGTTAATTATTATAAATCATATCACCATACGGTGGCAAAGTCTCCTATTTATAGTAATATGCTGTTATGAAGCAATAGTAACAATCATTCAATTTTTAGAGCATAATAAAAATCACAAAAGTTTTAGTACACGGTTTATTATACCCGTGTTATGAACTTACTTGATGAAGGCGAAGAGTGATCGTTCTGATAACGTGTTGTGAAAATTAGTAACTTTGCACTAATTAATTAAGGAAGTGATAAGGAACTTGATATAGAAAATAAGATGAAGAGAACGGAGAATAAGATGAAGAGAAAAAAATAAGGATGAGATGAAGTGAGAATGAGAGGTGCAATTTTCTTCATCCTCTTGGGGGGTATTTATAGGAGAATTTAGGAGGTAATTACATAGTGTTCCCCTAGGGTAAATGATTAATTATCACAAATCTAACTTATTGCAAATGAGCATTTCATTATTGTTTGCTATTTAGCTCAAATTCTTTTTTGAGTTAAGTGCTAGAATGACCCTATGTGTTGGTTGAAAGTACCAATTTAACCATGTAAAATTTGAAAGTACATTTTAACCTTATTATTTGCTTGAAAGTGTCAATCTAACTCTAAGAACCTTAATTTGGTCGGAATTCTACAAGTTGACTATTTTACCCATGTTCTAACAAAAAAATTCAGAAAAAGTGAAATGTCAATTATACCCTCAATATCTATTAATTAAACAAATTTATTTAATCGTTTCTATCATTTTTTTCTTTCTTGATCATTCCTCTGCCAGAGGCTGGAGCCTGAGACTAAATTCATAACTTCATAGAATTAGTTTTAAATTCATCACTCTAAAAAACTAAATTCATCACGTTAGGGAGGGAGCCGCGAAGCAGGAGACTGAACCCGGTGATTCGATGCTCCGTCGTATCTGTTGCCAACGACGGTGAATTCCCAGTTCGATGGCCTACTGGATGACTATGATTGGGGAGATTAATCGGAAGCTAGATGAAGCCATCCCGGTTCAGTACCTCAACGATGAGATGTCGCCTCCAAAGCCTCTCAGATGGTTATTCCCGTCGCTCCGCTCTGCATCCATTCCATCACCCTAGTTTTGGCCGACTACATCAGTGCAATGTTCTGTGGCGCAACCGGAAAAAGATCTCTGTATTTGATCGGTGGTGAAATCGCTGGAGATCGGAAAAAGATCTCTGTATTTGATCGGCTCATCAGATCTAAACAACCTTATCCTCAAGCTCTGCCACCATGTAGTCTTTCTCGTGGACCTTCTACCGGAGACGCCTCACCCCAGACTCCATTTTGCTCACCCCAGAAGCTACAACTATCAATGTAATCTTCCTCAGTAGATTCTGGCCGGCGCCGTCGGTGGAGTGGCGGCGGAGGTGGTGGCGGAGATTACGGAGATGATGAAGATGAAGAACCCTAAGGGTATTTTTGTCATCACATTAATAGTTTTAATACTAGGGATATTTTAGTATTTTTAAGTTTGATCAATGTCGAAAAATGCCAAGTCAAGGCCGGAATAGTGCAAAAAGGTTATATCAGCACATTTTCCGAAATACTTAGGGTTAGAATCGCTCTTTCATATTTTACAGTGTTAGATTAACATTTTCAAAAAATAATAGGGTTAGTTTTGTATTTTGCCCTTTTTTAGAGAAAGTGCCAGGAAATGCAGCTTGCCCACAGTCCACTGTACTTTTTACCTTAAATGTTGTAATTTTTTATAAAATTTAAAACAAGTAATAATGTGAATATATAAAAATATATAATATAAAGAATATTTTTAAATGTTTAATTTAGTATGTAATTTATAAGTGAAAAATACAGTGGACTGTTCATAATCTTATGGATATCGCGTCTATCATGAGACCCACCTTTTTTATTATTATTAATATCTTGGGAAAAGTACAAAAATGACCCTGTTAAATTGAGAAAGTGCATAAATGACCCTGTAAAATCTGAAAGTGCAGAAATAACCCTAACATTTTGAGCAATGGTTCAGATATACCCAAAGTGCACTGTTCCGGTGTTGACTAATGTAATTCAGACATTGACATAAACTGAAACGATAAATATACCCCTAAGTTTAAAACTAAAATTCTAATAACCATTATACCCCCCTAAGCTTCTTCTTATCCAACTTCAAACACCTTAAACCTGAGCCACCGCCAATGACTAGAAAATCGTCACCCAAAATCAGCTCCCCTCTAAAACCCTTGTTCCGCCACCACCTCTCCTTATTGTTCATATCCTGCCTCCAAACCCAAGTTCCACCACCACCTCTCCTCGTTGCTCCCTGCCCCACCACCAAACCCTAGTTCTGCCACCACCTTTCCCCGCTGCTCCCTACCCCGCTGCCACTTATCTCCATAGCACTAGCTTCTCCCACAACCGTCCTCATCTCTTTCCCCCCGACGTCGGTCATCCCTAAAAGTGAGAAGCTAAACTGGGCTGATTAAGAAGCGCGATGTCGGTCGGCCACCCTGTCTTCATCGCTTTCCCTTGTTGCCGACCACTCTCTGAAGCGATACAGATTAAGAAATGCAGGGAACACCGCCGGTAGCATGGGTCTAGCATCTTTGAGTGATGAAAATGAGCGGTGGTGGTAGGGGGCTGAGAGGTGGTTGTGTGAGGGTGGGGGCTGAGAGCGAGATGAGAACGGGAAAGAAATGAGGTTGGGTGTGAGAGGAGGCTATTGGTGTCTTTTATATTTTAAAATTTCTAACCCAGGGGTGTAATGGTTATTTCACCTATCTCCGGGCAATTTGGCCGTTGATATTTAGGTCAACAAAATCCAGGGTTATTTCCACACTTTCATATTTTACCAGGTCATTTATATACTTTCGATCAAAATTTAGGGTTGAAAACACACTTTTCTCTAATATCCTTAATTACCAATATTAAGAAGTTATAAATTTTAATAGAAACTAACATCTAAAATCTTTCTTATTTCAACTATTTCGTTTACAGAGGTTCAAAAAGCCTAACTATGCCTTTTCCTTGTTTTTGTTAATTTAGTTTAATGATGTTTTAGTAGTGGTCCTAACTGGTCCAAAAATTCTAACTAGCCTGTTTTTACAGGTTTAGTTTAATTTGGCTTTAATTAGTACAATTTATGATACAATGTCAAGTGGCTTCTAAATTGCAATAATCACTCTATACTTTTGAATAATTTTTAAGGAAAGTGAGGTTAGGATTTGCATAATCTCACTATTGGGCATTAAAAAGTCAGGAGTGGTGCAAAATAACCAGAAAAAATTCTGGTACTGTCACGGAAAAAGGCAGCACCATCCTTTTCTTTACATATTTTGTGGCTTTGTGCTCAGCTGTATTGTGCTTTTGGTAAGGAATCAATCATGGAAACGACAAAAGCGACAATTATGACGAAATATAATGTCCATATTTTTAAGACTATTTTTTAAAGGTTTGAGACAATTGAAATGTAGTTTTTGGTTCATAATAGAATATTAAATGAATTAGAATCAGATTAAGAAAGAAATACCTGATTCTAATAAAAAAAATAATAATAATAAAAATAATGAATTCATTTGTTCCACTCGAGTGTCAATGGTGTTACACCTTGGGTCATGTTGCTTCTTCGTGTGGTACCAGTTACAATGTTAGTGGTGTAAGAAATTTGGTCATGTTGCCTACACATGTCCTCATTTGGTTTCTCGGGTTTCTTCTTCTGCCTTTTCACCGTACATTCGCTGGATAGCTGATTATGGCCGACCAACCACATGACTTCTTCTCAGTCCGCTCTTGAACGTGTGGCTCCTTATTCTGGTAACTTTCATGTTTTTGTTGGTAATGGTTCTACTCTTAACATTACCCATGTTGGTCATTATCGGGTCTTTGATTCATTATCCCTATCTGACGTTTTGGTGGTTCCTCGTATTACCCATGTTTGTCAGTTACTAGTTTGCTGCCTAAGCCTCATTTATGTGCCGCTTGTGAGATGGCTAAAGGCAAGCGTATTTCTTTTAGTGATAATTTAAAACGCGCACCACGCATACTTGATTTAGTTCATTGTGATCTTGGGAACCCTCACCTGTTGTCTCTCGAGCCGGGTACCTTTATTATGTCATTTTTATTGATGATCAATATCGGTTCACTTGGTTGTATCCTTTGCAATGTAAGTCTGATTTTGTAGGAGATGGCGGCTGCTGAGCAGCGCGTCGCTGTCCAAGACGACGATAGCGGTGGTGCCGTGGTGGCGCTCGATGGGTTGGGGTATTTCTAGTCCTAGACTGCCATTAACTTCGCCACTGTGCGACGGAAGAAGAGGAAATAAGTGAGCCGAGGACATAGGCTTTACTCTTTTTCCATTTTTTTTACTTTTTAAGGAAAGTGCAAAATTGTCTTTCCATCAGAGTCCGGCCAAACGAACTTTGACTAAAAAGTCAGTGGAGTCAAAGGTTATTTTGATACTTTCTGAGATTGCGGCGTTATATTGACACTTTCAAGTTAAAGTCAGGGTCATTTTAGCACTTAACTCTAGAAAGATTTAATGTAGGACGTGTTTGGTTGAATTGTGGTTATATATAAATCTCGTTTATTTTGAAGGCAGTGAGAGACAATTTTTGTTTTCTCTCATGAAATTACTTGTGCTGTTAACTTAAATTATTTCTATTGCTTTACTAAACAATTAAAAGTATTTAGCCATGACTGTCTCCAAAAATTTGGAGGCAATGTGCTAAAAAATAAATAAAGAGATTCTCGAGAAAAAAATTACAGTACAACTATCAAGCAGAAAAAACCATTAATATTATAATACGAAACAAGGGAAAAGTTAAAAAAAATATTCATTGTTATCTAGAAATATAATATTTTTATGAGAGATAATTAAGGAAAATATTTTTTTTAAAAATAAAATGAAATTAATAGAAAATAGTGAGAGAAGTGAATTGTTGAAAAGTTAAAGATTTAGTAGGCAGAAAGTATGTAGAAGGTGGAAATCTTCTTCTTGCATTTTAAAATTTTACAAAAATAATTCAAAAAAATTGGATCCTTGTTCAGTGTATCATACTAAGCGTTCAAGAGACGAGCTCGTCTTTAGATTATTAACAAAAAAAAACTTATAACTCCTATCAAAGATGCCTATAACTTCCAATCATGCTGTGAATGAATTCGACCCCATATTATTTATGATAGTGTCATCGTACTTTAACCGTTGCGATGGACTTGTGAGATTGTTTGGACCAAAAAAGCGATAATGCTCGCCCGCAGCGTTCCCACCTGCTCGACACCACAGATTTTGGTGGAGGAGGTAAATTCACGGTAGCCCAGCGCCAGGACCAGTTGGCTGTCACTACTCGGTGCGCACAAGGGATTCAAGCCACAGCCCATAGGTCCGCACATAGGGCACGGTGTCGGTAACTCTTGGAAAATCCCCCACACTGCTGCTGTCGAGTTTCGAACCATTGACCGTTGGACCAACATATCAACGTACCAATCGCTGGGGTACACCCGTGGGTGTATTGTGAGATTCTTGATTATGTCCGGAGGGGAGAAAATGAAAACCGGAAAATCTGACAGATCACGTGACAAAGCAAGCAAAGGTTTGGATTTTAGCTAGTGAGTAATGGAATCCTTGGTGCACTCCAATCCAAATAATGCAAAAGGATAAGCATGTGATAATAACGCCTCAAGTGTTGACAAGAGAAAAGCCACACCTACTAAATCATAAAATATACTGCCCTTGTTTCTTCCATCCAATTCTCTCTTTTAGATTTATCACTGTCCTTTTACATCCAATTCTACTCCCTCCACCTGTTTGTTAGAGCTGTACTTGTAAGTTAATTTGGCTTATTTTAAAAACATCGAGAGACCAATTTCTGTTCTTTTTTCAAACAAAGCGTCCCATTTTCTTAAATAAGCATTTTTTTAAAATAATTTACCAAACGCTAAAATGATGCCTAGCATATAGATAAAACACTTATAAGTCTAGTCAAACACACCCATTACTCCCTTTGATCCACTAACGGTAGAATCCTTTGACAATATATTTTTAAGACATATTTGACCTTAGTTGTATACACTAATAGGCAATCATGTGAGATGTTTTTGAATATTTTGTAACATATAATATCTAAAAAGTAAATTTTATTATTCGTTATTATATATAACTAAAATTATTTGTGGTCAAACGTCTATTCTATTAATACGAACACATTATCTTTTACATCAAAATTTGGAAAATAAAAAAAAACAAGTGAATATAACATCGCTTTACACTTTGTCTTATTTAGTTTATGAAGTATAAATAAATTGATTTTTTTTAGAGAAAATCTTAGAAAATGCGGCTTTTCTATAAACTTAGGGATAATTCATAGTGACTTTTACCTTAAATGTTGTAATTTTTTTTAAATAAATTTAAATTTTGTATTTTAAAATTAAAACAAGTAATAATATGTACTAGAATGTGAAAGTATAAACATATATAATAATAAAAATATTATTAAAATTTAGTACTCCCTCCGTCCCAAATTAAATTGCACAACAATCATCATCACATAGTTCAAGAAACATGTTTGACCGTTAATATGTTTAACTATGTATAATAACGGCACATAAAAAGTTGATATTTAGAAATTACTTGTTACGACAAATTCAACAATATTATACATGATAATATTTAGGGGTGTTCAAATTGCCCGATCCAGCCCGATCCGACCCATTTTGGCCCGGCCTATATTGGTCTGGTCGGGTCAATGTCCCATTTGGGTCGAGTGGTTTGGGTCAAAATGGGCCGGGTCAGATTTTGACCCAAATGGACCAGTTTTGACCAATTTGTAATTTTACCCCATTTTCTTGGAAAAATCATAAAAAAGAATTAGTTTAATACAAAATACCCACCATTAATTTAATTCATAAACAAGTTTAACATTCTTAATTTTTTTATAAAACTAAAAATAATTTCCCAAAACTACTATTAATTATAAATAATATATTTATTAATATATGAAATATATATATTCATAATTGTATAGTAAATAAATTTTAGTAAAACTATATTTTAAATGAAATATTAAAATTATTCTAACTGAGTAAAATTAAAATAATTGTATTTTTTATTAAGTGAATAATAAATAATTAAATACAATATAATATTCTTATTTTAAATTATATAAAAAATAAATCATAATTTAATTTATTATTTAAATATTATTACATTTAAAAATAATATATTTTATTTAAATAAATTATAAAAATTACTATTTTTATATGATTTTGGTCGATTTTGGTTGAGCCATGACCCAGTCTGACCCGACCCGACCCTAAATTTTGGGAATTCTTACCCAACCCGAGGCGAACCATTTGTCCCAAAATTTTGGGTCAATTTAGGTCGGGATAGTTGACCCGTCCCGACCCATAAACACCCTATCTGAGATTATATAATTTGTCCTTATCTAACCCTGGGATCATATAATATGTGCTCATTGTTCCCAAATGATTATGATGGATGAATACCTGTTTGTTTAGGTGCAGCTAAGACCGAATCCATGCAACAAGTACGTAGAGAAGACATAGGTGCAAATGCTAATAATGAGGCATGTCATTAAATGAGTTTGCCAAGTACTTCGTACGAGTTCAAAACGTAGAGGTTATTTTTATAGATGTTCTCTTAATAGACAATAGTTAAATTGCAAAAGCTAGAAGGTGCCCTATATGAAAGTACTAAAATAGGGCAATAGTTCTAACTTATGCAAATTCAACAAAAATAATAGCCAAAGTTTCAATATAGTGGTTCCTAACATAAGTAAAATAAATAAGCCACATAAGGTGGTTACACACAATCAAACATCAGGCTTCGGAGGCAGCAATGATTGACTCCTGGTACATTTTGTTGGGCCATCTCCGAAGATGGTAGTGAATGACTTCTACATTGGTACGATCATCGGTCGCAAAACCACTCTCGGGAACTGGAGCAAGAGTTGACCCTAACAATTTGGCAGCCCTCTCGCTGACCATAAAAGTCTTTCCCCAAACAAGGTTCTTGATTCCCTCGGACCTTAATTTTCTGAGTTGCCTCACATTTTCCCTAGAGAGTTGCATAAACGAGAAACTAAGGTCATAGACAATTCATTGAAGTACATATAAGGTTGAATCCACATTCAACATATAATATGACATTGCCTTGGAGGAAACAGGACTAGCATGTGGGAGTTTTTAAATAAGGGTTTTGTCGGCCAAGTTATAAAGAATTCCTATTGACATTTGCTGAGAAAGGGGACACAATGCTGACTTTAGCATAATATAATGATAATATTATGTTAATTAAATAAGTGTACCTCAACTTTATAGTTGCTGGGGGGAGTAAAAATGCTATGGATTGATTATTTGGTGACTCTCCTTCCCCGAATCTTGTGTAAGGGCATCATCTACATCCGTAGCACCAACAGGCCGAGAGTAGTCCTCATGAGGACCTTCAAGCTGAGAGTACCATATAACCTTGCCAAACGGGAACATAAAAAAATTCATATATGTTTGGGTACCTCAACATAAGGACAATCTGGGACCTCATCAGCAAGTGCAACCTTAGGTAGCACATCTACCATAGGTATATCACATTCTCTCTCCTCCAAAACGGGGATATCAATGAAGGCTTCATCTGTATTCTTTATCACCATCCCTCACATCAAAAAACACCTTATCATCAATCTTATGGACGCCCTCAACAACCAGGTCACGAGTAACAACACCTTCAACCAAGTCCTTAGCAAGATTTTTACAAATACTGACATCCACTAGTACATTATCTGAACCCGCATCAATGAATACCTTATCACTAACTTCAATGGGAATAGGTTGCTCAAAATGTTCATTATCCACACAAGTGAGGAGATTTATAGCCAATGACGTACCCGCACCTTGGTTGCTCATTGTTTCTCAACAACGTCTAACGTGCCAACCATGATTCGAAGTTTTCAGCCTCGGTGGGAGGGGGGGGGAAATAAGCATTCATTGTCTCATAAAATTGTGATCCCTACTTGTTAATCAAATTAATTAGGACAACACGTTCAATGAGAAGAAAATATATATTTATGACTTTGGAAATACATACCTGTCTGTAGTTCGTCATGAGCGGGGGAAGTTGGTATCTGGACTCAGTAACGGCTGGTCTTTTTTTTGTTGAACTAACTTTTATTTTGAGATATTTGGGGTTTTTCAATCACCACTTGTAGTTGAGTGGTTCCTCCAATTACCTGAATCGTTAGCATTGTTAGAAAACATAGACCAAAGAAAAAACAAAAAAAAGTTAGAAAGTGTTGATCATGCCCAAGAATCTTACTGAAAGTGCTGAAGTAACCTGTATTTTTTTATATTAAAGGTGCTAATCTAACCCTATCAATTATTTGTAAGTGTTTAAG
>JAULKJ010307775.1:0-11148 GCA_032355405.1 Rubia balearica | reverse complement strand
GGCGTTGGGATTGATGACATTGCTCTGATAGAGAAAGAAGTTGTTTATTATTATACTTCACTACTGTCCGAGGAACAATCTTCTTCAACCACTGATATCACAAACCACTTTTTGAGCCAAATTCCATGTTTAATTTCTGAAGAAGATAACCTCGACTTGATTAAACCTGTAACTGAACAAGAAATGAAAAAGGTGGTTTCCAATCTTAATAAGGATAGTAGCCCTGGTCCAGATGGATTTACAGTTAAATTCTTCATTAAGGCATGGGATATAATTGCAGATGATTTGATAAGCGCTGCAAATGATTTCCTAACAAGCTCACAGATCCCAAATGGGATATCTGGCACTTGGATAACTTTAATCCCAAAAAAATAGACCCCTAATACTTTTGATAACTACAGACCTATTTCTCTATCAAATGTCACAAACAAAATTTTCTCTATGGTCTTGAATGATAGAATACTGCCTTTAATGGACAAATTAATCTCTCCACAACAATCTACTTTTATGAAAGGTAGGGACATTGCCGAAAATGTTATTTTCATGCAGGAAATGGTTAGATTTTTGGATAACAAAACTAAGTCACCTAACTGTATCATAAAATTGGACCTAAAAAAAGCTTATGATAGAGTTAACTGGTCATTCCTTAATGCAATCTTACTTAGGTTTGGTTTTCATGCTACTGCTGCCATAATGAAAATATCTCTCAAGCTATTTTCTCAGTTTTGGTGAATGGTAGGCCTTGTGGTTTTTTCAACCCAACAAGAGGCATCAAGCAAGGTGATCCCCTTTCTCCCTTTCTCTTTAACTTATTCAGTGAATCCTTCACAAGGAACTTGGCTTTTGTTTTTCATACTAATAAGATCTCATATTTCCATTTGCCTTTTAATGCTTTCAATGTTTCACACCTGAGTTATGCTGATGATACTGCCATCTTCTTTAAGGCCACCAAAATGAGTCTTATCAGAATTAGAGCTTTGTTACAGGTTTTTGAGGAAATTTCGGGTCAAAAGATTAACTACAGGAAATCTGATTTTTACATTAGTAAACATGCCTCTAATCAGAAATTGACCCAGGTCAAGTAAATTCTACGAATGAAATATGGAAACATGCCTTTCAAATATTTAGGAGTGCCAATTTTCACAGGGAAAGTTAAAAATTCACATTTCAAGCCTATTATTGAGATGATAGAAGCTAGATTAG
This sequence comes from Rubia balearica, assembly GCA_032355405.1. Taxonomy (NCBI): domain Eukaryota; kingdom Viridiplantae; phylum Streptophyta; class Magnoliopsida; order Gentianales; family Rubiaceae; genus Rubia; species Rubia balearica. The sequence continues at coordinate 9,945 of JAULKJ010307775.1, read as the reverse complement.
CAAATTAGAAGAATAAATGGCTCACTATTGGTGGGAGGATGACCTTAATTAAGAATTGTGTTTACACTATTCCTCATCACATATGGAATGTCCTGAAACCAACTAAGCATGTGATCAAACTGATTCAAAGGAAAATGGCTAGGTTTTTATAGGGGGGTTCTCAATATGGAACTAAAAAACACTGGAAAAAATGGGAATTTTTATGCTTGCATCCTATACGGAACGGAGTTGGTTTCAGATCACTTAGGTCCATCTTACAGGCCTCAGATTTAAAACTGTGGTGGAAATGCCAACTTGGCGCAACCCTTTGGTCAAAATATTATTTGGTCATTATCCCCCACAAACTGAAAATCTCATAACTTGGCTAGGATTGTGTCGGTTAACCAATTGGCCGAACAGAATTCTATGATTATTCATGGTCAAGTAAAATGTTCCTTTTGGTATTCAAAATGGCCTGGATATGGTTCCATTTTTGACTCAACTAGCCAACTGGTGCAAGGTATACATGAGTCATGTTCTGTCAAAGAATTTATTTTAAAGAAACATGTCTTCATTCCATTACTAACTAAACTCCTCTCACAGAATTTAATAGATTTCTTGCAGGGAGCTGATGTATACAATCAAAGAAATGATAGAATGGTGTGGAAGCTAAGTTATTCAGGTTGCTTCACTTTCAAATCTGCATATGGGATATGTGCCCCAACATCAGGTAATTTTAGATCTCTAAAAAACATTTGGAACCCGAGAATACCTCTAAAAATTACTATCTTCATGTGGAAACTTCTAAATGCAATGCTTCCTTTTGATGATGTCCTCATAACCTTTGGTTTCCAAATTGTATCTAAATGCATTGAGTGTGACAATATGGACTCCATTAACAATTATTTCAATCAGTGTAATTTTGCTCAAAGTGTGTGGACTGAAATCTGTAGCATATTCTCATTTCCTGCCTTTAATGTGGATAATTTATGGGACAGATTGAGCTCCATGTGGAATTGTATTACTAACTCTAAATTGCATAACTCACTAATTATCATGATCCCATCATATACTTGCTGGAACCTGTGGAAGGCTAAAAATAATTGGATTTTTAATGGAACCCATATGTCATATAGGGCTGTGGTTAGGTCTATTACAGATGATGTATATAATATGCTTCTTGCAAAACCCTGCCTTACATCAGATTGCTCTCGCATGGATTCGTATGCACCTAGTATTATCCCACCTCTTAAACCTCCATCTAAACCAAATTTCTACAAGACTAAATGGGAAAAACCACCAATTGACCCCATGAAGGTTAATGTTGATGCCTCTTGGGTAGATGGAAAGGCTGGATTCGACTTAATAATGAGAGATCATCTTGGGGATTTTGTTTATGCAGCATCCTTTTTCACAGAAGCATTATCACCACTTCATGTGGAATTTCTTCCCATTGAAAAAGTTTAAACTTCATTAAAAATGTACCCAACCCGAATGCATTTATGGAAACCGACTGTCTTGCTGTTGTTCAGTTAATTGATTCTCCCATGTCTGCCGATTGGAGGTTGTTCTCTAAGGCTTATCATATATCTAGACTTAGAGAAAATGCACAAATATTATACATCCCTAGACAGGCTAACGATGTTGCAGATTCTATTGTAAAAGAGGCTTTGGCAAGCAAGGATGACAGAGTACTTCAAAGAAGGGATTTATCATTGAAAGCAAGGGGCCTCCTCATGCTGGATAAAAATAGAACCCCAGATTTTAGGATCAAATTGACACATCCCATGAATGGATGCTGCTAATATACTTGCTTTACTCTTTGCATATTTCGCGAATCTACATGGAGGTTCGGTTAGACGAAACAAAGCTTCCGCTAACTTCCTTCTCTTTCATTCATTTTCCTGATCAGATGAACCCCTTTTGGATACTAATGCCATGGATAATGTTATGCTCAAACGCTTCAATGAAGAGGTTTTGATACTACTCAAAAGAGCAATCACAACTGCAAACACATTACAGCTCCTACACTCAACCTGTATGAGGATAGATTATCATTTTAAACATTTTGTTTACTTAGATAATCTACTCCTCTTTTCTACTTGGTCACACAGAACTTGTTGTTTTCAAAATTTTTGTAAGTGCAAGTCCAGCCAGAATACGTCGACACGGGGTGTGGAGGCGATATATTTGGAACACTTGCACTACATAACTATCAAACTCATTATCATGTACTTTATTTTATTCAAATGGTTTGGGGATACCAAAAAATTCCCTACATCTCTATGAGATGTTTTTAACGTTAAAAAAAAGAAGAAAAAGATGATTCAAACAGTGTAATACTCTCGTCATCCCACAAAGGGACATTTTTTTATAAAAAAATTTCCATCCCAATGAAATGGCACACTTAAAAAATTACTCAAAATGAGAAAGAATATGTTGTCAAATGCCAATAATGTCCTCTTTTAACTGTAACAACTTTGAGTTTGAACCCACTATTTTCACAAAATATTCCTACTTTTCCACAATAATTCCTTGATACATAAGCTCTCCTAAAATGTAGTGGAAAAAATAAAGATGTCAATTTTCGTGGGACGGAGGGAGTACTTTTTAGGGTTTTGGTTTATGTTCCTATATCTTGTATTCCCTTTGTTTACTTTGTTTGGCACTATAGTTTAAGGTTTTTTTTTTGGCAAGTTGAATGTGTAATGAATAGAGTAAAAATTGTAAATGAGTGTTCTAGAATAATTCACTTTTTCCATAAAAAGGTGAAAATTTCAGAAAAGTATACAAAAATAAAAGGTGTGCCAAACATAAGAAAAAAATGGTGTATTTTTGACATTTTAATAAAAATAAAACACATACGAATGAGCCTCGTAAGAGCATCACCAATACAAACACCATATTGGTAAAAGTTGATAGCCACATCATCTTGATAGAACCCCAATTCTAAAAAATATTAATCAACTAAAAATGGATAATATTTAATCTAACGTGTCATCTTGATGGACCTCCAATTCTAAAAATGGAAATACAAATTTAAAAAATATCATCAATCAATAATATTTTTATTACGTCGCACTGAAGTTTTATTTAAAATCCAACACGTGAAACCTAAAAATATGAAAGAACCTCATACCATTGGAGATGCTCTAACACTGTCTTTCCTTATGTTCCCATCTTTAATAAATATTCTTTCTATATTCACAAAGTTTTGTTTTAGGCATCCTAAGATTTAATTCCTTGATGGTAGATTAATAATATTTATTGACACGCCTGCTTCCTTTGCCGTTGTTAATTAATGAGCCTCGACTCGAATATGAAGCTTTAAGGCTCATCAACGGCATCGCTTATGAGGCTCGGCGAAGGAGCATGATGCCGGCGAAGGAGCACGACACCTCTCATGAGGCTCAGTGAAGGAGCATGACGCCGACGAAGGAAGAAGGAAGTAGACGCCAGTGAGAAGACGCATGAGATGCACGCGCCTAAGGAAGAAGGCGATGCTCGTGGCTTCACACGCAACCTGAGGTGGCGGCTACTGAGGACGGCAATAGACTGAGTTCTGCTCATGAGAGGTGATGTTTAATTTTGTATTTTACTTTTTTTCAAAGACATGCTGAGGTTTTATTTTATTTGATTGAGTCTATGATCAGTAAAGATTCTTTGGTGTAATGGTTAGGACTTTAACCTATGAGGTTGTAAACCTAGTTTCGAAACTTGGTAGGATCTATCTTTGTAAAGAAACTATATTCTTGAGGCACATGTTGAGGTTTATTATTATTTGACTGAGAAAATATTCATTAATTGTTCGTTGGTCTAGTGGTTAGGACTCTAAGCTTTGAGATTATAGACCTGGGCTCGAAAGACATTAAGACATTTTTTCTGAAGAATTTATGTTTGTTGATGTCTAACATTTTGATTGAGATTTGTAGTTTTTTCTCCCATATTGATATTTTTCATTATTTGGGTGAGGTTTATTGATATGAATTGATATTTTTTTTATTTTAAGTGGGTGATATTGATTGATATTTTTTTTATATTTTCTCATGTTGATGTTTCTCATTTTTCGGGTGAGGTTTTATTGATATTAGTTGATTTTTTGTCTTCTTTTCTTTTGGTCGATAAGATTGATATTTGCAGTTTTTTCTCTTGTTGATATTTTTCATTTTTCGGCTGAGGTTTTGGTAATAGGAGTTGATTTTGTAGTGTCATTTCTCTTATGCTGATGTTTCTCATTTTCCGGATGAGGTTTGGGTGTGCTAGGAGTTGATGTTTGCAGCTTTTTGGTGATATATGTTGATATTAGTAGTTTCATTTTTTTTAAAAAAATTGTTGAAGTTTTATGATTTTTTGAGTGAATAATTTATAGTCTTGAGGTACCATTGTTTTTTGGTTGATGTTTTTAGTTTTCTTTTCTCATGTTGATATTTTTCATTTTTGGGGTGAGTTTTAATTGATAAGAGTCGATGTTTTGTATTTTTTGGGTTATATGGGTTGATTTTTTCCCTTTCCTCTTCTCATGTTGATGTTTTTTATTTTCTTGGTGAATTTTAGGTGATACGAGTTGATGCTTTTTATTTTTTCGGTGAGTTTTAGGTGGTACGACTTGATGTTTGTAGTTTTGGGTGACATAGGTTGATTTTTTGTAGTTTTTTTTCTTATGGTGATGTTTTTCATTTTCTGAGTGAAATTTAGGTGATAGGAATTGTTTTTTTTACCTTTTGGTTGATATTAGTTGATTTTTTAATTTTATTTTAAAAAAAATTGATAATTGAAATTTTGTTGATGTTTTTATAATTTTTAGTTGATGTTTTGTTAGTGGTAGTCGATGTTCTTTCAAATTTTTGTTGATTTTTATTTATTTTTTACTGTTTTATTTATTTTATATATTTTTTCAAATATTTTACTTGATGATTTATAATTTTTCGTTGATGTCCAGCTTTTTTTTTTGCTGATTTTTATAATTTTCAACTTGATGATCATATTAATTTTTTTTCTTTTTAAAAAATATTATATATATTTTTGAAGTTTTTTGTAGATTGCAGATTACAGAAAATGATGGAAAAAATTTGGACAAAAATTCCCCTGAAAAAATATTAGCAATAGGTCATGTAAAATTATTAGAGATAGATCCCTTTAAAATTATTAAAGATAGGTTTCTGAAACTAGAATATAGCCAGAATTACATAAAGATGTTGCCTAAAGTTTAGTTTGCGTCACAGGAGACCATCTCTTCTATATTTTAGTTTGCCTAAAGTTTAGTTTGCGTTACAGGAGACCATCTCTTCTATATTTTAGTTTGCCTAAAGTTTAGTTTGCGTCACAGGAGACCATCTCTTCTATATTTTATGTCGATCGAAGAAAGTCTACTCCGTATGGGAATCAAAAAGAATATAAGCACAAGATCATAAAATATATTAGACTGGCCAGAAAGCATCAAGTGGCATGGAATGGCATGGCATTGCTTCTTGAAATGATAATTGATTTATCAATCACAACAATGTTATCTTTCATCCAATATAATATTTCAAATAATGCAAGCAATTACAGGGTCAATTAATTCCAAAAATCACTGGGACCCATTAAATACAATTTAATGAGATGGAAAATTTCCATTGTTTTGTAGTTTGAGATTATGTTCAAATGAGTTTTATACTATTGGGTGATATGAATCTCCTTGCGAACACTCTGAATTGCAGAAAATCGGATCTTTATTTATTTGATAATCTCGCACCACTCAAATCAAATAAATGCACGAATCGCAGCGTCTAGCCCACAGGGTACACTCAACTCAACTTATAAGCTTCTATCCCTCATGGTACACTTACAAGGTTTCTCTATAAACGTCTAGCCCGCAGGGTACGAATATAAAGGACATTGAAACTTAAATAGCCCGCAGGTTTAAGTAGCAATGAAGATAATGAGAATGTCTCAAAAGTCTAAATACAATTGTTGAATAATGTGTTCAAAAATTCAGTCATTCTTCTCTTTAAATAGAGAAGAATTCGAGCTCTTCAAACCCTAATCACAAATAGAAACTGAATCAAATTTTATGGCAATTTTAAGAAGCTAAAATCATATCTAACTGAAATACCAAAAATCAAATCCTAATGATATTTGACTACCTAATTCTCGGCCTAGCATTACTAAAATTGAACTAAGAATTTAACTAATCTGGCCATGCTTGTTCTTCTATAATCTGACCGTGCTTGTTCTTCAATAATCTTGATTATTCCATCCATGCAATCTGACTAAACAATCTCGGCTGATTATCCATAATCCAAAAAGCAACCTTCATAGGCATAATTATCCTTCCTCAAATCTTCAATGAGCAATCTCGGCTGAATGAGCAATCTCGGCTATCTTCAATAATATTTTATCTAATCTTACCAAAACTAATTCTAATCAAAATAAAAATGAATATTCTAAACACTAATTAAAATATTACCAAAACTCTTCTAAGCCAACATGATTGAGTTTATGGCTTCATTAATAATAATAAAATAAACTAAAATGATCACACTACCTCATTAAAAAATCCAATGGGAAAAAGAGTATAGTGTTAAACTCCTAAAAATACTAAACTAAGAACAATATAATAAATGACATTTTTTTATATCTTATCAGTTATCATCTTCGAAACCAACAGGAGAAAAGACAAGTCTAAAAATAAACAAGCAACGAAGAAGAACAAGTTAAGGGAAGAAAATAGAATTTGATTGTTTGGGATGTATTGTTTAACATTGATTTTTCACTTATGATGGTTGATTGTTACTGTTAGTGTTGAGGCGCTTGATTGTTATTTATGTTTTAGCTTGATTTTTATTTAAAAAATCACTTTTTATGTTTACGATTTTTAGGGCATTTGAAACATTTTGCAATGAATGATGTTTAATAGTTCTATAGTTATGGCGATTGATATTTTCACATGTTATTGCAAAACTTCAAATTAAAGTTTGCCACTTTTATATGTATTTTTTGTGCCAATGATGATTAATTGAACTTTTCGATTTTGAGTTGTCACTGTATGATATTTTATCAAATTCTCATCAGTAGTTTTGTAAAAAAAGAAAGAACCATCACCGCGTCACAATGTAACATCACAGTATAACAGTAAATAATATTCACATCCCAACAAACTTGATTTATATCAACTGAGTTTTTTAAATATAAATTAGTATTTTATGTGATATTCTACTATTATTATTTGATATGTATAGTATTACATTTGATGTTTTTACTATTATTATTTATACATGTAGTATTTTATTTGATTTTTACTATTTTGGTTTGTGTATTTTAAACATTTTTATTTGATATTTAAATATTTTTGATTGATATGTATAGTATTTGATATTAACTATTTCAATTTAATGTATCTTTTAAAATTTTAATTTGATATTTGATTATTTTATTTTGATGTTTTAATGTTTAATTTGATGTTATTAAGTAGATGTGAGTTTTAAGAATCAATTCCAAATATAAATCAGGCCTATTCAGAAAACCCAAATTCCAGCCCATGTTTGATCCAGTTTGACCATGCTTTGACCTCTTTCCTTGCTCAGACGTTGCCCATTGCCGGCTAACAGCTCTGCCATCCTTCCTCCGTCGTGCCTGTCGTTCTTCCCGAACTTTCCTCCGTTGTCCCTGCGATTCCGAATCGGACCAGCTCCGTCGTCCCTTCCCCACCTTCCTCCGTCGTCCACAAGCTTTTCCTTCAAACCAGAAAACTCATATACGAACCAAACCCCTCTGTGAGCTAAATTGAATTCTGTGCCCCTCCGACGCCATCGAGGACTGCGAATTCGATGGCTACGCAATGAATTAGTCTCCTCAGCGCCACTCCCGACGAATTTAATTGTTAGCCAAGTTGTGAGGTTAAACCCGACGAAAATGGGCTGAATCCGGTGACATAAATTTGAGGTCTAAGCGATGAATTTACTCTCCTTATCATCGGAGATAGATCGAGCGATCTCAGGGACAACTATGCAGAAGGATGATTGTGATGATGCATAGAAAAGCATCTGAAGATGGTGGCGGCGGCGGAGAAGGTGGAAGAACGGCGAAGGCAGGTGCATGAAGAGAGGGTTTTTCTATTTTCCTTGGATATTTGCAAATCAGCCCCTACACTTTTGTTAGCTTTTCAAAACGCACCCCGAATCTAAATTAATAATCCTTTAACCCCCAAATTTAAAAAAACTTACTATTATTATATTGTTCTATCTTCCTTAAGTCCATGGTCTTACTATGAGACGGTCTCGCAGGAGACGGACTCAAATTTTAATATTTTAAAATTAAAAATCTCTTACATTTTTATAATTGTAATTCAACTTCGTCTTTTCACATGTCTGCAGAAATACGATTTTTCCTAAAACTTTACCCTAACTTTGACGCATCGTAAATTGATGAAATGTGAAAAATATTGGGTATTTTTAATAATTAAATTATAAAACAAAATACACGTAAAATATCATGTTAAAAATACAATTATTTTTATATATTATGAAAATATCATCTTTTTCAAGACTAATAGAGTATTGCATAAGTTATAGAGTAGTCCCTCCGTGCCAACTCTATTTGCACTTATACTTTTTTTACGCTATTCTCTATCAAAATTTGATTGCATATTTGAGCAGATTTATGAACAACATATTATTGTATATGATGATATTGTTCAATTCAACATAACAAGAGTTTCTAAATATCAACTTTTTATTTGTCGTTATTTTACGTCAGTAAACATATTAACGGTCAAACATATTTCTTGAACGTGATAATGATTGTTGTGCAAATTTAGTTAGGAGGAAGTAATTATATAGAGTAGTCCAAAATGAAATTTTAAAAGTATTAGTTCAACTAACACACTTTATTTAAAAGTTTATTCTAAATTAAATGTACACTTTCCTTTTATGATAATCTTTTAATATCTATTTCATTTATTTATAATATTTTCTCTCACTTTATTTTTAAAGGTAATTTTATTCACTCATTTACCAGAAACACAGTCACAATAATCTGTCATTTATGGATATTAAATATTCCAACGAAAACCCCCACCCCTGAAATTAGGTAATTAGTCCGCATAAGGTCGTTTCTGGAGTCGTGGCTTCTAATAAAACCAAGGATTTCCCATCATATTCATGCAATTAATGTTGAGAAACAAGATAACCCTACCATGAACGTATTGAGCTCAACCAAACATATTCTGTCTCTAAAAGCCACCAAAATCCATTAAATTCAATTAACAAATCTTGACATGGCTGTCACTATCCTCAATTTCCCCTCATTTCCCAAACGCATGATTTCACATGCAATTTGAGTAACCTCTACTCATCTCTGCCATCCAACACCACATGGATTACAGGGAGGAAACAATAGCTCTCTCTATCTATGCACTTACAATAATCGAAAACACAAACAGATCGACATGGTCTCTACTTGCTCCAAGATCCAAATAAGACACCAGATTTAGGGTGTGTTCTGGTAGAAGCACGTCTATAGTCAAAGCCGATTTATTTTAAAAGTATGAGAAAATCAGTTTCTCTGCTTTTCCCCTAAGCTAATTTCTGCTTTCAATAGAAGTGATTTTTAACTACTTTACCGAGTACTTAAAAGTGTAACTTTTAAGCAAAACAGACTATAAGTTCGGGCAAATACAGTCTTATTATGAACAACCGGAGATGACTAACTGACACATCTTATTAGCAAATTATTGATCCTTACATTTTTGTTCTTGTTTAATAATTCTACACACACATACTATATTAAAAAAAACTGCGCGACAGTCTTGGGCGCCCATACCAGCGGACACCACAGCCATCGTATGGGAGGTAAGCCACGGTAGCCAGTCACCAGGACCATATGGCGAGCCCGCTCGGTGCACACCAGAGACCATGAGCACCTTATACACCAAGAGGGCCCAAAATTCCCCACACGTTTGCGGTCGAGGTTCGAACTCGGAGTTCC
>JAULKJ010307764.1:0-11149 GCA_032355405.1 Rubia balearica | reverse complement strand
GTGCTGGAGGGTTAGTCCAATGATAGTGAATAAATTATTGGTTTCTGGATTCCCTGGTTGATAGAAACCTCTTATGCGAATTGAAAGTCATGATTGTTGAAAAATGGTGACATTTGGGTTAAAATTTATGACTTGATTGGGTAGAGATTATAAAAAATGAATTATATCAAAAACAATTTGGGAATCAAAGAAATTTATAAGAAATATAAATATGGGTATAGAATAAATGAACTTAGAAGAACAAGAACACACATATGGTTAGAATATTTATTCATCCGATGCATTAATATGTAATCAATTTCCTCCAAATTTGTATAAATTTCAAAGTCTAAACCCCCCCATTTTGTTCGAATAATTGTTACGCACTAAATGTGAACATTTCTTACATGCACGAGCAACACATACACGTGTGCAAAACAAATCGTTAGAACAAACCAATTAATTTTTTAAGAAAAACAAACACTATTGGTTGAATGAATCCGCAAAAAAAGACAATCATTAACATATTATCAACATCACATACCACTTATACAATAGTTTTGGAAGATGTGTCCATTTTAAACTCGTTCATTCATGGTGAAAAAATAAATGCTCTGACACTAAAAAGTCTAACCAAATCAAGAAAATCCTCTAGATTTTTTCATCATAGACAACAAACATTTTCAAAGTAAAAAAAATTATAGAAAAGGAGAGGAAGAGTCAAACTTACCACTTGATCAAGTACTGCATCTCATCCTCCTCATACGCTTTGCCAGGATCATCGTCATCGCTTCCTTTTCTACGCCATCTCTTTGTCGGAACCCATCAAATTCTTCTTCTTGTCGAAGTTGGGTAAGTTTGACTCCTAAAATTCAATATTGCCATCTCAGTGGAACGAAGTGGTGATTGAAATCAAGATTTTAACAATTTTATATTAATATGAAATATTTTATTTGTTTCCGGGATCCCGTGAAATAGGCACCCTTTCATGAAAAAAATCAAATGAATTCGTGATGTTGAAAAATAATAACATTTCTTTTAAAAGTTATGACTTGATTGAGAATAGCTTTTAAGACAACAAATTATATCTTAAAACATTCTAGAAATCGAAGAAATTTATGAAAAATGTAAACAGGGATATACCGTAAATGAATTCAGTTACTCAAGAATATATACAAACATATATATTGGTATATATGGTTGGAATAATTTATTCATTAGATTAAAATGTAATAAATTCCATCCCAATTTATTTATATTTCAAAATCTTAACCTCTATTCTTGTTAGGATAATTTTAACGCAATAAATGTGCACGTCACATGCACGAGCAATACATAAAAACGTGCAAAATAAATCATGAAAACAATCCAATTAAAAAAAATACAAAACTAATAATATTGGTTGATGAATCCACGAAAAATGACAATCATCGTCATATTATCAACATCACATCCACTTGTACAATAGTATTGGAAGATATGTCCATATTAAACTCATTCGTTACTGGTGAAAATCTAAATGCCCCAAGACTAAATAATCTAACAAAATTATGGGAAAATCAAACAGTTTTTATAGCACAATTAACAATAGTTTCCACTGTAAAAAAAAAGCAGAACTATAGAAAATATAGTAAGAACCCATTAGGTAAAACTGTTGACGTTATAGCCAGTATTGAAAAAAGGCGAACAAAAGTCAAATTTACCACTTGATCAAGTAGTGCACCTTACCCTGTTTTTCAGCATCACCCAGAAAAAATAACATAAGAATATTAGCACTATAAATTAGATTTCTTATCTATAAAGAAGTAATATTCACATAATATTACTATTCCTTAATAGAGTTTTTCATAATTTAATATTAATGTGAAATAAATTATTGGTTTCTGGGATCCCGGGGGGATAGAAACCCTCTTATATGAGTATGAAAAATCAATTCATGATTGTTGAAAAATGGTGACATTTGTGTTAAAATTTATGACTTGATTGGGAAGAGCTTATAAGCATATGAATTATATCTAAAAACAATTCGGGAATCAAAGAAATTTATGAAAAATATAAATATGGATATACAATAAAATGAACTTAGTAGACCAAGAACACACAAATACACATATATGGTTAGAATAATTTATTCATCAGATGCATTAATATGTAATCAATTTCTTCCAAATTTTTCTGAATTACGAAGTCTTAACCCCCATTGTTGTTCGAATAATTATTACGCACTAAATGTGCACATTTATTACATGCACGAACAACACATACACGTGTGCAAAACAAATTGTTAGAACAAACCAATTATATTTTTTAAAATAAACATTATTGGTTGAATGAATCCGCAAAAAAACACAATCATCACCATACTATCAGCATCACATACCACTTATACAATAATTTTGGAAGATGTGTCCATTTTAAACTCGTTCGTTCATGGTGAAAAAATAAATGCTCTGACAATAAAAAGTCTAACAAAAAAATCCTCTATATTTCTACATCATAGCCAACAAAAGTTTTCAAAGTAAAAATAATTATAGAAAAAGAGAAGAGTCAAACTTACCACTTGATCAGATACTGCATCTCATCCTCCTCGTACGCTTTGCCAGGATCATTTCCATCGCTCCCTCTTCTACCGCCTTCTCTTTGTCGGAACCCATCAACTTCTTCTCCGTGTCGAAGTTGGGTTAGTTTGACTCCTAAAATTCAATATTGCCATCTCAGTGGAACGAAGTGGTGATTGAAATCAAGATTTTAATAATTTTATATTAATATGAAATAAATTATTTGGTTCTGGGATCCCGTGATGATGGACACCCTTTCATCAGATGCATTAAAATGTAATAAATTCCATCCCAATTTATTTATATTTCAAAATCTGAACCTCCATTCTTGTTAGGATAATTTTAACGCAATAAATGTGCAAGTCACATGCACGAGCAACACATAAACACGTGCAAAATAAATCATGAAAAATATCCAATTGAAAAAAATACAAAACTAATAATATTGGTTGATGAATCCGTGAAAAATGACAATCATCGTCATATTATCAACATCACATACCACTTGTACAATAGTTTTGGAAGATATGTCCATATTAAACTCATTCATTCCTGGTGAAAAACGAAATGCCTTGAGACTAAATAATCTAACGAACTCATGGAAAAATCAATTAGTTTTTTTACAGCAGAACTAACAATAGTTTCCACAGTAAAAAAAAGCAGAACTATAGAAAACATAGTAAGAACCCTTTAGGTAAAATAATTGACGTTATAGCCAGTATTTAAGAAAAGGGCGAACAAACGTCAAACTTACCACTTGATCTGGTAGTGCACCTTACCCTGTTTTTCAGCATCACCTGAAAAAAATAACATAAGAATATTAGCCATAGAAATTAGAGTTCTTATTTATAAAGAAGTAATATTCACATAATATTGCTATTCCTTGATAGATTTTTTCATAATTTAATATTAATATGAAATAAATTATTGGTTTATGGGATCCCGGGTTGATAGAAAACCTCTTATGCGAGTATGAAAATCAATTCATGATTGTTGAAAAATGGTGACATTTGTATTAAAATTTATGACTTGATTGGGTAGAGCTTATTAAAAATGAATTGTATCTAAAAACAATTCGGGAATCAAAGAAATTTATGAAAAATATAAATATGAATATACAATAAATGAACTTAGTAGACCAAGAACACACACACACACATAGATATGGTTAGAATAATTTATTCATCAGATGCGTTAATTGTTATGCACTAAATGTGCACATTTCTTACATGCAAAAGCAATAGATACACGTGTGCAAAACAAATCGTTAGAACAAACCAATTAATTTTTTAAAAAAATAAACATTATTGGTTGAATGAATCCGCGAAGAAAGACAATCATCACCATATTTTTAACATCACATACCACTTATACAATAGTTTTGGAAGATGCATCCATTTTAAACTCGTTCTTTCATGGTGAAAAAATAAATTCCCTGACTCTAAAAAGTCTAACCAAATCAAGAAAAATCTTCTAGATTTCTACATCATAGACAACAAAAGTTTTCAAAGAAAAAAAAACATATTATAGAAAAGAAGAAGAGTCAAACTTACCACTTGATCAAATACTGCACCTCATCCTCCTCGTACGCTTTGCCAGGATCATTGTTATCGATCCCTCTTCTACCAACTTCTTCTTGTCGGAACCCATCAACTTCTTCTCCTTGTCGAAGTTGGGTCAGTTTGACTCCTAAAAGTCTACAATGCCCTTTTTGCTGGGACGAAGCGGAAATTGAAATCAATATTTTAACAATTTAATATTAATATGATGTAAATTATTTGTCTCCGAGATCCCGTATTGATAGACACCCTTTTATGAAAAAAATTAAAATACGTGAAGTTGAAAAATTATAAAATTGTTTTAAAACTTATAACTTGATTAGGAATAGCTTTTGGATAGTGAATTATATCTTAAAATAATTGGGAAATGGGAGAAATTAATGAAAAATGTAAATAAGAATATACAATTAATGGATTCAGTAGTAAAAGAATATATATATATATATATGTGGTTCAGATAATTTATTCAGTGGATGCATTAAAATGTAATAAGTTTCATCCAAATTTATCTAAAATTTGAAGTCTGAACTCCCATTGTTGTCAGGATAATTTTAACGCACTAAATGGTCACATTTTCCACATGCACGAGCGACATATAAACATGTGAAAAATAAATCATAAGAACAATCCAATTGTAAAACTCTACAAAATAAATAATATTGTTTGAACGAATCTTCAAAATATGAAGATCATCATCATACTATCAACATGACATACCACTTGTTCAATAGTTTTGGAAGATATGTCCATATTAAACTCATTTGTTCATGGTGAAAAACTAAATGCCCTAAGACTAAAAATTCTAACCAAATCATAAAAAAATCAAATAGTTTTCTACAACACAACCAACAATAGTTTTCACAGTAAAATAAAAAAATAGAAAATTTAGTAAGAACCCATCAGGTAAAATAAAGTACGTTATATCCAGCATTAAAAAGGCAAAAATGTCAAACTTATCACTTGATCAATTAGTGCACCTTATCATGTTTTTCAACATCACCCAGCAAAAATAACATAAAAATATTAGCCCTGAAATTAGGGAACTTTTCATAAATGAAAGCCATATAATAAAATTACTATGAAAAAAATATAGATTGTACCTTTCAGACCATCTTCCAACATACAACTTCTATCTCTGATAAACCCTTGTCCAACTTGGACCGTTATTCATTGTCTTTCTCCTCCAGCCAAATTACTCATAAAACTTCTTCCTTTTTGCATGACGCCTCATCCTCCTCGTACAATTTTCCTTGTTCCTCATAGGTCACCCCCTCTTCTACCGCCTTCTCCTTGTCGTAACTAATCAAATTATTCTCCTTGTCGAAGTTGGGCCAATTTAACTCCTAAAAGTCAACATGCCATTTTTGCTGGAACAACATGTTAAATGAAATCAATATTTTTAACAAATTAATATTAATATGAAATAAATTATTGGTTTCTGGGATTCCGGGTTGATAGAAACCCTTTTATGCGAATATAAAAATGAATTCATGATTGTTGACATTTGTTTTAAAATTTATTACTTGATTGGGTATAGTTTTCAAGACAACAAGTTATATCTAAAAAAATTCAGGAATCAAAGAAATTTACGAATAATGTAAACATGGATATACAATAAATGAACTTAGTAGATCAAGAATATTGATATATGGTTAGAATAATTTATTCATCAGATCCATTAAAATGTAACCAGTTTCCTCCAAAATTGTCTGAATTTCAAAGTCTGAACCCTCATTATTGTTAGAATAATTTTAACGCACTAAATGTGCACATTTCTCACATGCACGACCAACTCATACACGCGTACAAGACAAATCATTAGAACAAGCCAATTAAAAGTATATAAAACAAACATTGTTGGTTGAATGAATCCGCAAAAATAGATAATCATCATATTATCAACATCACATACCACTTGTACAATAGTTTTGGAAGATGTGTCCATTAACTTGTTCGTTCATGGTGAAAAAATAAATGTCCTGACACTAAAAAATCAAACCAAATCAAGAAATAATCCATCAGATTTCTATAGCGCCAACAAAAGTTTTCAAAGTAAAAAGAAAATTTAAATAAAAGGAGAACAAGAGTCAAACTTACCACTTGATGAGTAATGCACCACATCCTCCTGATACACTTTACCAGGTTCATTGTCATCGTTGCTTCTTTTACCACCTTCTTCCTGTCGTAAATAATCTTCTCTTTGTCAAAGTTGGGCTAGTCTTACTCCTAAAAGTCAACAATGCCATTTTTGTTGGGACGACAAGTTAAATGAAATTGATTTTTAATAATTTAATATTAATATAGAATAATTATTGGTTTCTTGGATCCCAAGTTGATTGAAACCATTTTATGCGAATATGAAAATGAATTCAGAATTTTTGAAAAATGTAACAGTTGTGTTAAAATTTATGACTTGATTGTGTATATCTTTTAAAACAATGAATTATATCTAAAAAAATCAGGAATCAAAGAAATTTAGAAAAATGTAAACATGGATATACAATAAGTGAACTTAGTAGACCAAGAATATACATATATATGATTAGAATAATTTTAATCATTAGATGCATTAAAATGTAATCAGTTTCCTCCAAATTGTCTGAATTTCAAAGTCTAAACCCCATTGTTGTTAGGATAATTTTAACGCAATAAATGTGCACATTTCTCACATGCACGAGTAACTCATACACACATGCAAAACAAATCGTCAGAACAAACCAATTGAAAAATATACAAAATAAACATTATCGGTTGAATGAAACTGCAAAAAAAATATTATTCATCATATTATCAACATCACATACCACTTGTACAATAGTTTTGGAAGACGTGTCCATTTTAAACTCGTTCGTTCATGGTGAAAAAATAAATTCCCTAACTCTAAAAAAATCTAACCAAATCAAGAAATAATCCAACAGATTTCTAGAGCACAACCAACAAAAGTTTTCAAAGTAAAAAAAAATAATACTATTGAAAAGGAGAACAAGAGTCAAACTTACAACTTGATTAAGTATTGCACCTCATCCTCCTTGTACTCTTTGCCAGGTTCATAGTCATTGATCTGCACTTACAAGAATGTGTTAACCAATGCATTTAGCATAGTTATTAGTATGTTTTGGATGGTTGATTTCTAGGTTTAGTTGGGTTTTCATCACAAGGGGTTTGGATAGCCTTTATTTGGTTTTCTTTTTTAAATCTTAATTTTGTATATTTATTTAGACCTAATGGATGCTATGTCCTTACAAGCATCCAGATTCTATTTTGTGAGATTCATTGTATATTGCTCATAATCACTTCAGAGTGGAAGGCCATTCGTAGCGACAATAGTAGATAGTAGAAGGTCAATCACAAGGATGTTAGTAGACCGAAAGCTACGCACTTAATCGTGGTAGTAGATGGAAATGTGCCAAGGATAAAGGAGTTGAAGTCTAGACAAAGAGTGAAAACTGGCATGACCGTGTTCTATTATATGACCCGTGCCAGCTAAATGGATGGTACCAGAGTATGGGCATATGCCGCGAGGTATTACATGGCTCGTGCAGTTTAAATGACCTGTGCGGCTAAGTATGAGCATGTGTTGTGCCATATTGCACGGTCTGTACACCTTGAAGTTCATGATCCGAAGACCAACCCACATCCCATGATGTTTTGCATAGCCTCCCCATCAGTTTTCCAAGAAATTAACTCCCAGCCGGTAGCCCGCAAGGAATTGCACGGGATGCATTATTCATAAGCTCAAGATACACTTCTAGCCGGTGGTCCGTGAAGAATTTCATGGCCGCACCGCTCAGATGCAAGGGAACAAGGTTCCAGCTGGCAGCCCATGCCCTATTGCATGGGTCATGTGCTATTGCACGGTCTGTGCCTCCTTCCAGCTAGGGTTTCCCTTATTTTTTGGGCCTATTTAAGGCCCATTTCCTATATATTATATAAAGGAGTCTATGTTTACTAGGGTTTAATTTTGCTAGTTTAATTTTCATTCTCCTAGTTTTCTAAGAGTAGGTAGAGAAAGAAAAGGAATAATCATTCTCTCTTCTGTTAATCTTCCAAGTTTCTCCTAAGGGAATTGAATCCAACGGAATGATTGGGTTCAATGCTTAGTAAGTAGTTTATTAGCTTGGGGATTTAAATTTGTATTCATGATTTGGTAGATATTTTGGGATATTCTAAGATTTCCCTATCCTTTTATGTTCACGAATATCATGCTTGATGTGTTCTTTACATTCTTGTTAAATGCATGTTATATATCCTATGATGGCATACACCTTAGTATATTTTTCATGTGTGGTACAAGTATCTTTTGTCCCCTTGGGAGTGTCACTAAGTTAATAAGGGGAGTGAGAGTCAGCGGCCACGTGGGTATATGCATGTGGATCATGAGCACCGCTCTGATGACCGAATGCTAGTATGACTGGAAAATGGTAGCCTGATAGGTGAGGGCATGATAGTTAGTAGCAACTATAGTTTTAGTAGTTCGACTATTGTCGTTGCAGCCCTAAGGTCATCATGAGATGCCAATCCATTTGCCTCTATAATCCTAGAATTTGTAGTGGAGGCCTAGGATGTAATTGTTTATGATAAAGAGGAGTGCATACCGGATAAGACGCTTGACACATTTTCCTAATTACGAATGTGGTGTCGATAAAATAAGACGTGGGAACCTTTTTGTGACAGATAAAGGGAAGTGTTGACCGTGGACCACACTATGTGACATAAACATTAGGATAGCTTTATACGTCTTGTATTTGATAAAATATAGGATCAAAACATTCTACCAATCATGTAACGCAAATTTCCCCAAGTGTTAGCTTAATATAGTTTATTCTCTTTTTTGTGCATGTTTAGTAGTTCATAGATAAACCCCTCCAAAACCATGTTTGTAATATTGACTATTTCCAACAAGTAATCGGACTGACGACCCGATTGAGAGTTTTCCGTAGTTATCTTTTAAATACCTAGCATCTCCGTGCATGACCCCGGAATTGCCACTATCTACCCTTTGGTAGTTTAGTATTGAGTACGGGAGCAACAATATAAATTTTGCACCATTGTATCTTGTGCGCCCGGATTAGTAGATTCTCTCGTTATTTATTAGCGACCCATAGATTACATATCAAATTTTGGTGCCGTTGTCGGGGATGCTAGTTTGAAGATTTAATTGTTAACTTAGTTTATTTTTAAAAAAATTTGTAGCTTTAGTTGGTTTTTGTGTAAAGCTTTTTGATATTTGTTCTAGTTATTTCTAATATATTTGCTAGTGTTTTCTTTTGGGACTGGTATTGTCTAGTTTCTTGTTTATAGTACATACCCGTACCATGAACTTTGAAACTTTACACTATCTACCAGAAAACGCAGGTGGTCGAAGATAAAGAATAAGGAGAGAAAGAGTAAAGGTTTCACAAGAACCGGCTATTTTTGTAGAGGAGTTTGTTGAGATGGCATTAGACAGTCTGACACTTAGGGAGTTGATGGCTCCGAACTTGGATAATCAACCCATAGTCTTCCCACCTTTGCCACCAAATCTATTTGTGAGCTGAAGAGCGGCATGATTCATTGCTTGCCCACTTTCCATGGGATGGCCATAGAGGAGCTAAACAAGCAGCGCTCAGAGTTTGACTCGGTATGCACCAATATGAAACCTCTGGGAGTGTCGGAAGAGAACTACAATCTTAGGTCATTTCCTTTCTCGCTGCGAGACATAACTAAGGATTGGATATATCACCTCCAACCGGATTGCATCACTTCTTGGATGGACATGAATCAGAGGTTTCTTGAGAAGTACTTCTCGACTTAAAAGTTTGTGGGTCCGAAGAAGCAACTTTCCAATATTTTGCAACTGACGAATGATTCCCTCTATGAGTACCGTGAGAGGTTCAAGCGACTATTGGCTAGTTTTCCCTATCATCCATTCACGGAGGGTGATTTAGTGTATTACTTATTTGAAAGCTTATGCGATGAAGACATGCACATGGTGAATGCGGCATGTAATGGCTCTATAGGAAACAAAATCCCCAAGGATGAAATGAAAATATTCAAGGAGATGGCCAACTGTACATTTGGTCCCGATTCCATGTGAAGACCTTAGATAAGGCCGCTCATGTTCCCAAGCTTGAGGTATAAGTCCAAGAGCTTGCTTCCATGATGAAAGAATTTATGAAAGGGAGATCTCAACAAGTTAAGGTGTGCGGCATTTGCAATCTTGATCACCCTACCTATACATGTCCGCAAGTGGTTAACAACTTCGAGGAAGTAAAGGCCTTGGTGGAAATATGTAATTTTCTAGGGGGCAACAAGGGTTGCGAGGGAACCAAGGTGGAGATAGACAAGATCCCATGCAAATTTCGTTAATTCTACATACCCTGATCACTCAAACTTCTGGTGGTGAGAGGACGACCAAGGGTATGATCAAGGTGGAACACCTCAACCCTACCCAAGGGGAGAAGGGTCTTTCAACACCAATGCTCCATTGTAAAATTCAGACCGGGAGGAGATTCTTAATGCAGTTCCATAGTTTGCGAAGAAAAGTGACGTGTTTGTGGAGTGAACGAGAAGAGAGATTCAGGAGCTTGGCACAAGAGCCTTCTCAAGTATCAAGAACCTTGAACTGCAAACTTGCCACTTAGGTGAGCCAGCTTGAGGCTAGAGAGTCCGGCAAGCTACCTTCCCAACCCGAGGTTAATCTATGCAATGTGAGTGCCTTGAAATTGAGAAGTGGGAATGAGGTACTCCAGTCTGAGAAAGAGGTCGTACAAGAGGATGAGAAAATAATGGAAAACAACAAGACCAAACTCGAATAAAAAGTGATAGTAGTTAAGGACTAGCCCTCAAAGGAGCTCCCAACCATCGATGCAAGGGTGAATCCTTCGCCGCCGTTGCCTTACGGGGAAGGCACTAGGTGGCAACCAACGAAGCTCAAATTCAAAAAAAAAATTGAGAATTTTGAGGTTAGCATTCCAATTCTTGATGTTATTGAACAAGTTCCCTCATATGCTAATTTTTAAAAAACATCTTGCACTAAGAGAAGGAACAAACCAGCTAAGAAAGTAGGTCAAT
>JAULKJ010307763.1:0-19933 GCA_032355405.1 Rubia balearica | reverse complement strand
ACTCGAGATAGCTTCCTTGTAGGAATCAATAATATCCTTAATTAGGAATGGATCACGCGTCCCTTTATGGGACTCGATTTGGACTTTAGACGATACCCTAAGCTCGAAGCTCGCAGGCCTCGAAGAGTCGTGGCCTAGGTATCATCAACCATGTTTCACTTTCTCTAGATTGTCGACAACTCCAATTCAACCATAAAAATACTTTTTGGAGGCTTTTCATACAAGAGCCGAATCTATTGTACAATTTCTTAAGCCCTTGAACTACCATCTATATCATCTGCTCACAGCTTGGCGTGATCATCTATATTCTAGGGTTAGAACTCATGTTTAGCATCCGTCTTTAAGTACACAGACAAACATTGCATTCATTGAACTCATTTACAACTCAAAAACCCTAGATCTCACTTGAGCGTCATAGATTCTTCTCCTTGATCACTCTTAGGCAGTGTCTTGTAAATTACATTTTCATGAGGCTAAAGTTTAGATTCCTACATGGTGTAGGAAAATAGCTTCATTAATTGGTGAGGTGTTTCTTTCTAGAAAAATTGTAATCACATGTGAAATTTTGAATATCGGCGAGGGACGATAGAGTGGGAAGATGATAGAGCAGTACAGTGGTAGAGAAATACATGAGAGCAGGCTCAACGGTGTCACAGTGAGGAGAGGGCTCGATGACATCACAACGTGAGGCGGGTGGCGAAGAATGGGGGAGGGGTGGAAGAGGAAGTGGCGGATGAGAGAATAAAAGGAGTTAATGACTAAGGAATTAATTTGCTGTGGAAAAAGGAACAATGTTTCTACATTAGGCCAAAGCAGAAGCCCATTAAAGGTTGTTCTACAATTAGAACGTCTTTTAAAATAAAAGAGTGGCCTTCGATAGCACTTCCAAGTTTGGAAAGGCTTTCAGCTCTTTACTAAATGTGGTTCAACAAGTGGAACTACCTTTAATCAATTGCCATTAAAGGCATAACTGTATTTAATTGATTTTGAACTGCATTTAATATTAAAAATGACTGGGAGGAGATTTCTGAACTGGGAACATTTTCAGGTCCTCATTAAAGT
This sequence comes from Rubia balearica, assembly GCA_032355405.1. Taxonomy (NCBI): domain Eukaryota; kingdom Viridiplantae; phylum Streptophyta; class Magnoliopsida; order Gentianales; family Rubiaceae; genus Rubia; species Rubia balearica. Next base: position 18,871 of record JAULKJ010307763.1, on the reverse strand, counting down.
GACCGCTTCCATTAATCAAAGGATTTCCACTAGTGTTCACACATTTCTTAATTTTCAAACTGTAGATTTTGTGCAATTTGAGTATCTCCAATTTGTCATTTAATATGTGTAGGTAACATTTCACGAGATATGATTTTTTGAGACAAAAATATGGTTGGTTAATTGTCACGATGATAAATTGTTTTGTTTGAGTGGAATTTTGTGCTATGTTTAACAATAATAAAATTCGTTAATCAAAAGGGGCATATTTTGTGCAAGTTTTACACGTATTTTGAATGTCGGATATTCAAAATTTGTACAATAAACTTTCAATAAATATCGGATAAATTTTGAATCGATTTGTAATTTAGTGACATAAGAATGCAGAGATTGGAAATGAAATCCTCACTATCTGTTAAAGATAATTCAATTATCATTTGTTATTTTTTACTAAATAAAGAGCAATGTCTAACATTAAAAGTATTAATTTCCCCTTTACGCCAAGTCCTGTTTTTAAAAATCGATTCCTTAAACTGTTAAGAAATTCATTTTAGTTGTACAAAGTTGGGAAACTTTTCAGTGTTCGAGAGTGATCGAGATGAACTAAAAAATTCAATCAGCAACGTTATTATCATATATAGGTTTCATTTTGTCTCTTGCCTCCTCGACCTCGTGCTCCATTGCTTTGACCTTCTTTTCGAGGTCACAAAGTTCTCTTCGCTTGACTTCCAACCTAGCCTTTTCTTTATCCACATTGTCCTATCTCTCTTCTTCCCATGCCGGATAATCCTTAATCCTTTTACACACCCCTTTAATGTAGTTGAACCTCATATGAAGCCACCCGACATGTAAATCAATCTCTTCGAGCACCACAACCATCTCACATATTTTCTTCACCATATCAGCCCTAACATCTCTAAACCTCGCGTTTTCCAAACTCTTGACAATTCATCAAAGCTGCTCGAGGAAGAACGCGGGGGAAGTCAGGATTGCACGTGCTTGAATCCTTGGCGATGTCCCCATGTTTGTCAAATATTTTCCTGAGCATGGAAATAAATTCAGCCTTCACTTTGTAACCTTCAAACGTTATCACGGCCTTGGAAGACTCGTCGGTTGTTCAGACTTTAAATTAAAAATAACGTTTTCTCACCTGATTTTAAAAATCATATTGTTTTAATTTGACTTATTCATAGAATCAACGCATTGTTAAATTTTCATACTAGTGATTTTGTAGGATTTAAGTCTTATATTTTTATTTACCTTGTATTGATCAAATTTCACGAGATATAATTTTTTTTTACAAAAATTAGGTTAGTAGACTATCTCGATGATTAATTTTTTTTGGCTTGAATGTAATATTGTGCAAGTTTTGTGCACCAATTTCGTGCAATGTATACCATTAATAAAATTTGGGTTGATATTCATCCACCGCAAAATTTGTGTTGATATTCATCCTAGAAGTATAATAAAATAGATTAACTTTTTATATGTAAGATTATTTTGTAATTATATTTTTTTCTGGAACTCAAAATGCATAGGTCAGCCCGGCTCCACCTTCACTTCCGTAGTTCAAACGGGATAGTTGACATGTTTAGTATGAGAAGTTGTCCGGTGCAATGACACAGCCCCTAGGGTATTTCAAGAAATAACCTATTAATGATTTGGCCCTGTCAGTTGCTAGTTTTACCATTTGAGTTTTTCCAAGCGTGTTAAAAATAAGTTAAAAAATATATTTTCAATGTAAAATGAATAGCCTAACAAAAAGAAATACACTGGCATGGTATAAATTAATGACAATAGAAATCCCATTTTGTATTCTAACTTGATATGAATACACCATGTATTTTTCGATAAACCCTTAAATGAATGAAGTGAAAAAAGCTAATTTTATCAAAGAGCCTTGTATAGATATTTACCCACCTCAACCTATTATTTGATGAGAAATTAGGTCACAATATTACACATGTAGACACCATCAAAAGCTTTGTGTAGCCAGCGTTTAATGCCTTGCTTGATAAAAGTTTCTCTTTTTTTACCGATATCATCATATGTGTAATAGTTCATAGATAGGTAAAAGATTCATATATCCAATTTGGTTGTCAATTACTTTCGGGTTGTTTTGCATTCCTTTCACATTTGAGGTTTTCTCATTGCAAATTTATTTTAGGATCCGTCAAGGAATTTTGCTTCTTTTGTAGATTAGAGCCAATATTCTCCCCAAATATCCAAAAACAAAACCATGCTTCACTTACTCTAGATTGTCGACAAATCCAATTCCCCCATAAAAATACTTGTTGGAGGCTTTTCATACAAGAGTCAAATCTCATGTCTAATGGCTTAAGCCCTTAAACTATCATCAATATCATTTACCCACATCTTGGAGTGATTATCTATATTCTAGGGTCAGAACTCATGTTTAGCATCTGTCTTTAATTACACAAGTAAACATTGCATTCATTGAATTCATTTACCACTCCAAAACCCTAGATCTTACTTGAGCCCATAGATTCTTCTCCTTGATCAGTCCAAGGCAGTGTTGGAATTCATACATGGGGTCGGAAAATAGCTTCATTAATAGGTGAAGTGTTTCTTTCTTGCAAAATTGTAATCACATGTGGCATTTAGTTTTCCCAGGTCCTTAAGCATTAATTTGGTACTAAGGGGAAAATTCTCATATATCATTTTCATTCCTAACATTGTATTCTATTATTTTTCAGATTTAGTAAAATGGGATGAAGAATCAACGAAATACGTAGTTTACAGGAGAACTTTTACATTGAGGTTCATGAACGAAAAAGGAGATTGTTTGATTACCTAATGAAAATTAAGCTTCCGGTACAGTCTCAAATTTATTTCAACCGAAAAGAAATTTAATTTTATCAAATTCTATTAATACTATAACTAAGTAAAGACAAAGAGGATTTAAAGAATTTTAAAGGTTGACTAGAGAGGTTACTAATTGCTTTTAGTGATAGTCATTTGGTATTGGTCATTCCTTATCTATTTGGTGATAGTCAAGCAATTTTACAAATTGTAGCAAATATGGTTTTTCATTAGAGCTCTAAACATATTGAGATTGACTGTAATTTTTGCCGTCATATTATTCATTCTAAACCAATTGTTACTCATCATATTCGCACATTAAATAAGCTAGCTCATTTGTTAGCTTATATGGGTAAAATATCTTCATTATTCATTGGGTGTTTGTCATTCCTCTCAAATGATTCTATTTTATGATAGTCAAGAAAATATACATATTTCAACAAATCCCGTGTTTCCCCAGCGTACTAAACATATTGAGATTGGTTGTCAATTTTTCCATGATCTTATTCAGTCTAGCCAAATTTTTACTCACCATATTCATACTTCAAATCGACCAACTAACCTTTTTACTAAAGTACTTGGAAGATAGTAGTTTCATATTCTTCTTCGCAAGTTAAGCATTATTGATCCTCATGCTCCAACATGAACATGATTGTTAAGGATATTTTGTTTAAGTTTCCTTTCTCCCCAGTTTCCTTTTCCTTGTAGGAAAGGTTATAGATGGAAATCTCATTCTCCTTGTAGGAAAGGTTTAGGTGGTATTCCTATACATTGTGATCTCTAGTGATAAATAAAATCAATGTTTCATACATAAAAAATTAACAAAAGGTAAACTCGAGGAAGAATATTTTCTTCAACATTACGCACAATATTTTTTGGATAAATTTTTAATCATTTTGTAACATTTTTTATGTAAGAATACGGACATTAGATATGAAAACATCACTATCTACATAGAATAATCCAGTCATCATTTTGTATGGATTTCAAAATAATGTTATTTTCACACTAGATTTTTCAAATCTATTTGTTTGAATATGATTATTTGAAAAATTCGCAAGTTGTAAATTTTGACAATAGGGATTTCATGCAATTTGAGTGGCTCTAATTTGTGATTTAATTGGCGCAGATAAAATTTCAAGAGATATGAACTTTTGCGACAAAAATAAGGTTAGTAAATTGCTATGATGATAAAGTTCTATGGTATTAGTGGAATATTGTTCAAGTTCTTTGTACAATTTTGTGCTATGCATACCAATATTAAAATTCTCCAAGGATAAAGGATTTATCTTGTGCAAATTTTGCGCAAATGTTAAATGTCGGTGAGAGACGATAGAGCAGAACAATTGTAAAGGGATCGTTGGCGGCTGGGGTGTCGGTGGGCTCAATGATGCAGTGAGGGAGGGGCACGATGGCATCACCATGAAGGGAGGGCTCGAAGAGATCGCTTGAGGGGAAGACTCGACAACGTCTTTGTGAAGGGCAGGCTCGGCGGTGTTGCGGTGAGGGCGAGCGGCAGATGATGGAGGGGTGAAGGGATTGAGGAGGTATGGAGGGGAGGTGGCGGATGGGAGCATAAAGTGATGAGAGGATGACTAAGGAATTAATTGACTTAGGAAAAAGGAGCAGTGTTTCTGAAAATTGATGAATGAAAGAAACCCTAATGGGTTGTTTATATATTGGGCAAAAAAAGGCAGCCCATTAAAGGTTGATCTACAAGTAAAACTGCCTTTAAAGTAAAAGAGTGTCCTTGGATGGCACTTCCGAGTTCGTAAACGATCTTGGCTCTTAATTAAACGCAGTTTTACAAGTAGAACCGCCTTTGATCGATTGCCATTAGTGGAGAAAACGCCTTTAATTGATTTCAAATCGCCTTTAAAGTGAAAAATGTGACCTGGGAGGGAGTTCCAAAACCTCTTTCGGGTCTTCGTTAAAAGCAGTTCCTCATGTACCGCCATTAATCGCTTCCTTTAATTAAAAGCTTTCCACCAGTGTTCACACAGTGTTAAATTTTCACACAGAGATTTCATGGTTTTTGAGTAGCTCTAATTTATCATTTAATCTGTGGATAAAATTTCATGAGATATGACTTTTTGTGACTAAAAAACGGTTTGTAAATGGCACGATGATAAACTTTATGGTCGATGTGTAATATAGTGCAAGTCGTGTGCACCAATTTGTGCTATGTATACGAATAATAAATTTATTCAGGTTAAGGGGAATATTTTGTGCAATTTTTGTGCAAATTTTGAATATCAGATATTCAAAATTTGTACTATAAATTTTCAATAAATATCGGATAAATTCTGAATTGATTTGTAATTTGAATGAGTAAGAATGTGAAGATTAGAACTTAAAACCTTGCTATTTATTAAGGATAATTCAGTCATCGGTTGTTATTTTTTAAAAATAAATTAAGAGCAATGTCTAAGATTAAACGCTTCAAATAGTTAAAAGTTGGACAAGTTTTAAGGAATCAAATGGAGAGAAATCAATATGAACTAAAATAGTCCATCAGCAACATTAGTGTTAAACATAGTTTCCCTTTTGTCTCTCGTCTTCTCGACCTCGTGCTTCATTGCTTTAACCTTGTTTTTGAGCTTACAAACTTCTCTTTTCTTAACTGCCAACCAGCCTTTTCTTTCTCCACATTGTCCATCCAATCTTCTTCCCACTCCGGATAATCCTTAATCTTGGTGTGCACACCCTTAATGTAGTTGCGCTTCGTATGGAGCCACCCAATATTTAAATCCATCTTCTCGAGCACCAAAACTGTCTCGTACATGTTATCCACCATATCAACAGTAACATCTTTGATCCTTGCGTGCTCTAAACTCTTGGCATTCCAACAAAGCTTGTCAAGGAAGAAAGTGAGGAAGTCAAAATCGTGCATACTTGAATCCTTTGGGATGTCCCTGTCTTTTTTGAAGACTTTCCTGATTATGAATTTCAAAAAAACATTAATTTTCACATCTGATTTTGCTAGTACTATTGTTTAAATTTAACTTTTTTTATATAATCTACGCGTTGTTAAATTTTCACACAAGTGAGTTTGTGTGATTTAAGTAGCTCTTATATTATTGTATAACATGTGTTGATAAAATTTCATGAGATGTGAATTTTTCTGAAACAAATTAGGTTGGTAACTTGTTGCGATGATTAAATTTTATAGACTGAGTGGAATATTGTGCAAGTTGTGTGCCCCAATTTTGTACTATACATACCATTAAAATTTTTTATGAGATTTCTTCCCATCTCATAACACGATGTGGGAGATGAAGTTCCCTAGAGGTATAATAAACTAGATTAACTTTGTATATGTAAGATTATTTTATAAGTATAATTTTCCTTAAGGCCTCAAAATTATTAAGGCTGTCCCGGCTCCACCTCCACCTCCACCTCCACCGTCGTAGTTCAAATGGAATATTTGACATGGTCGGTATGGGAAGTTTTCTAGTGTAATGGCACAGTCTTTAGTGCATTTTGAAAAATAAATTATAAATGATTGGGCCCTTTTAGTGGCTAGTTTTACCATTTGAGTTTTTCCAAGGGTGTTCCGAATAAGGAAAAAAATATTTTCAAAGTAAATAAAATAGCCTAACACGAAAAGAAATACATTGGCATGATAAAATTAATGACAATATAAAGCCCATTTTTCATTCTAACATGATTTAAATGCACCATGTAGTTTTTCTTAAACCCTTATTTGAATGAAGTGAAAATGCTAATTTTATCAAAGAGACTGGTATAGATATTTACCCATGTATAGACCATCAAAATCTTTGTCTGGCTATCATTTAATACATGGCCTAACAAAAGTTTATTTTTTTGTCAATGTCATCATATGTGTAATAGTTCATACACAGGCAAAAGCTACATATATCCAATTTTGTTGTAAATTACTTTCGGGGTTTTACATTTTATTTGCGTCTAATATTTTCTCGTTCCAAATTTATTTTATTCTCCGTCAAGGCATTTCATTTCTTTTGTAGTGATGTGTCAATTTTATACAATTATTCCTTGAAATTATCTAAGATGAGTTAAGAGCGACTTTGTGCTTTTATTACTTTTCTAGGGGATTTTGTTTGACAAGGAAAATGTTGGAAGAGTTTGAATGTTGGAAGATTTTAAGACCTTGTTTTGACCTTTGAAGACTAGAGGGATTAAAGAAAAGTGATGTGAAGAGAAGGACTTGAGACAAGAAGAAGAAAGAAATCAAGATGGTAAATTTAGGATCGGCCGTGACTCGCGAGGAATCTGTCGTGAATCGTGATGGATGCGTGGCCAAAAATTTTTCCTTCTGGCCATGCTTCACTTTATCTAGATTTTCGACGGCTCTAATTCTCCCATATAAAGACTTGTTGGAGGCTTTTCATACAAGAGTCCATGGCTATGTCCAATGGTTTAAACCCATAAACTACCATCAATAGCATTTTCTCACATTATGGCATGATCATCAATACTCTAGGATTAGAACTCATGTTTTGCGTAGCCTTTAGGTACACAGGTAAACATTGCATCAATTGAATTTATATTCGACTCCAAAACCCTAGATCTTACTTAGGAACTGAAGATTCTTCTCCTCGATCACTCTAAGATAGTGTCTTTTAGATTACATTTTCATAAAGATAAAGTTTGAAATCCTACTTGGTGTTGGAAAATAGCTTCATTAATAGGTGAGGTGTTTCTTTCTGGCAAAAATGTAATTATGAGTGGCATTTAATATGCCCATGTGCTTAAGCATTAATCTGGTACAAAGGAGCAAAGGCTCATATATCATTTTCACCCCTTACATTGCATTCTATTATTTTCACATTTGGAAAAATAAGATCGATAATCAGCGAAATACCTAGTTTACATGAGAACTTTTACATTGAAGTTGATGAAAGAAAAGGAAATTTTTTAATCAGCTGATGCAAATTAAACTTCTGGTTTTGTTTGTGCAATGAAAACAAAAGTATTAAAAAAGGAAGTTAACTAGGTGGGGTGAATATATAAAAAGAACCAAAGTACTTTCTCAAATTTATTTCAACCGAAAAGGAATTTAATTTTCCACAATTCAATTAGTAACAATGACTAAATAAAGAAAATGAGGAGATAGAAAATTTTAAATGTTGACTTGAGGTTACCAATTGCTTTTAGTGATAGTCATTTGGTATTAGTCATTCCTCTCATCTGTGTCTATTTGGTGATAGTTAAGGAGTTATACATATTGCAGCAAATAGGGTGTTTCATGATATTATTCATTCTAGACAAATTTTTTCATGATATTATTCATTCTAGACAAATTTTTACTCATTGTATTCGTACATCAAATAAATGAGCTGGTTTGTTAGCTTCTATAGCTAAAATATCTTAACTATTCATTAGGTATTTGTTATTCCTTTCCAATGCATCTATTTTATGATAGTCAAGAAAATATACATATTAAAACAAATCTTGTGTTTCATTTGCTTACTAAATGAGATTGGTTATAAATTAGTCAGTGATCTTATTCAGTATGGCAGAAATTTTACTCATCACGTTCGTACGTCGAATAAACCACCTAACCTTTTTACTGAAGTTCTTGGATGACAAAGTTTAAGATTCTCCTTCACAGGTTAGGCATTATTGATCCTCATGCTCTAACATGAAGAGGACTGTTAAGGATATTTTGATTAAGTTTCCTTTCTCCTTAGTTTCCATTTCTTTGTAGGAAAGGTTATAGATGGTAGTATCATTCTCCTTATAGGAAATGTTTAAATGGTATCCTTGTATATTGTGATCTCTAGTGATATATAAAATAAATATTTCATATATACAAAAGGTAAACTTGGGGAAGAATATTTTCTTCAGCTTTATGCACAAAATTTTTTGGTTAAATTTTGAATCGATTTGTAACATTTTGTTATGTAAGGATTTGGAGATAAGATATGAAAACATCACTATTTATATAGAATAATTCAATCATCATTATTATGGATTTAAAAATAATGTATTTTAAAACTAGAGTTTTCAAATCTAGCTGTTTGAATTTGATGATTCGATAAATTCACACATTGTTAAAATTTTACAATAGAGATTTCATGCAATTTGAGTTGCTCTAATTTGTGATTTAATATGTGTAGATGAAATTTCATGAAATATGAATTTTTGTGACAAATATAAGGTAGGTAAATTGTCAAGATGACACAATTTTATGGTCTGAGTGGAATATTGTTCAAGTTATGTGCACCAATTTTGTGCTATGTATACGAATAATAAAATTCTTTAAATAAAAATGGAATATTTTGTGCACTGTTTGGGCATATTTTGAATATCGGTGAGGAACGATGTAGCAGAGAAGAAGATGGAGCAGCATAATGGCATAAAGATCCGTGGGGGCAGGGATGACAACAGGCTCAACGACTTCGCGGTGATCCTATTGTGAGGGAAAGGCCCGACAGCATCATAGTGATGGTGGCTCCACGCGTCATTGTGAGGGGTGGGCTCACGGGTCATTGTGAGGGGTGGGCTCCACGGTATCGTTGAGAGAGGCAGGCTCAACAGCGTCGTGGCAGGTGCGGGCGGTGGAGAATGGACGAGGGGTGGAGGGATATAGGAAGGGTGGAGGAGGAGGTGACGGATTGGAGAATAAAGTAAAGAGAAAACGGCTGAAGAATTAATTGACTAAGGAAACAGGAATGGTGTTTCTAAAAATTGAGGAAAGAAAGAAACCCTAATGGGTTGTTTATATATTGGGCCAAAAAGGCAGCCCATTCAAGGCAGTTCTACAATTAGAACTTCCTTTAAAATAAAAGAGTGGCTTGCGACAGCACTTTCGAGTTTTGAAAGGCCTTTAACTCTTAATTAAAGGAAGTTCTACTGGTAAAATTGCCTTTAAATGATTCCAATTAAAGGTGGAACCGCCTTTAATTAATGTCGAACCACCACTAAATTGAAAAATCAGGGAGGGAGTTCTGAACTCAAAACCTCCTTTGTGTCCTCATTAGAGGTCATTCCTCAAGAACCGCCTTTGATTGCTACCTTTAATCAAGGGTTTTCCATTGGTGTTTACACATGTTTAAATTTTTACACTACATATTTTGTGCCATTTGAGTAGCTCTAATTTATTATTTAATCTGTATAGATAAAATTTGATGAGATATGACTCTTTGTGACAAAAGTAAGGTTGGTAAATTGTCACGATGATAAATTTTAAGGTCTTAGTGGAATATTTTGCAACTTTTGTGCACCAATTTTGTGCTATGTATACCAATAGTAAAATTCTTTCAGAATAATGGGCATATTTTGTGCAAGTTTAGTGCGTATTCTGAATATCGGATATTCAAAATTTGTACACAAAATTTTTCAATAAATATCAGATCAATTTTGGATCAATTTGTAATTTGAGTTATGTAAGAATGCGGAGATTAGAAATGATAACCTCACTATTTATTAGAGAAAATTCAATCGTCGGTTCTTATTTTGCTTACAAAATAAATAGAAATGTCCAACATTAAAAGTATCAAATATTACAAAGTTGGGTAGGTTTTAAGGAATCAAATGGAGAGAGATCAAAATGAACTAAAACAGTGCATCTGCAACATTAGTCTCAGAAATAGGATCATTTTGTCTGCCGCCTCCTAGACCTCATGCCCATTGCTTTGACCTTCTTATCAAACTCACGAACTTCTCTTTGTTTGACTGCCAACCTAGCCTTTTCTTTCTCATTGCATGTGCTATGTATAACAATAATAAACTTGTTTAATGTTAAGGGGAAAATTTTGTGCCAGTTCTGCACGTATTTTAAATATCGGATATTCAAAATATGTACAATAAACTTTCAATTAATATCGGATAAATTTTGAATCAATATGTTATTTAGTGATGTAAGAATGCAGAGATTAGAGATGAAAACCTCCCTATTTGTTATGGATAATTCAATTATCGGTTGTTATTTTTTACGAAATAAAGAGCAATGTCTAACATTAAAAGTATTAGGTGCCACCCTACTCCAAGTTCTATTAAAAAAAACTATTTCGTAAACCATAAAGATGCGAAATTCATTTTAGGAGTACAAAGTTGGGCAAGTTTTTAGAAATTAAATGGAGAGAAATAGAGGTGAAAAAAAACATTCCATCAGCAACATTATTATCATACAAAGGTTTCATTTTGTCTTTCACCTCCTCGAGCTTGTGTTCCTTTGCTTTGATCTTCTTTTCGAGCTCACAAAGTTCTCTTTGATTGACTACCAACCTAGCATTTTATTTATCCACATTGTCCATTCTCTCTTCTTCCCATGCTAGATAATCCTTAATTTTGTCATACACCCCTTTAATATAGCTGAGCCTCATATGACATGTAAATCAATCTTTTCGATCACCAGAACTTTCCCGCATATTTTCTTCACCATGTAAGCACTAACATATCTAAACCTCGCATTCTCCAAACTGTTGACAATCCATCAAAGCTGCTCGAGGAAAAACGTGGGGAAGTCAAGATTGCACGTGCTTGAATTCTTGGTGATGTCCCTATGTTTGTCAAAGATTTTCCTGAGCACAAAAATCACTTTAGCCTTCACTTTCTAACCTTCAAACGTTGTCACGGCTTTGGAAGACTCATCGGTTGTTATGACTTTAAAAATAACTTTTTCTCACCTGATTTCAAAAATCCTATTGTTTTAATTTTACTCATTCATAGAATCCATAAATTCTTCTCTTCGATCACTCGAAGTAGTGTCTTGTACATTATATTTTGATGGGGCTAAGGTACGGATTCCTACTGGGTGTTGGAAAATTGTTAAATTAATAGGTTAGGTGTTTCTTTCTAGCAAAACATTAATCACATGTGGCATTTTGATATCAGCAAGGGACAACAAAGCGAGGAAGACGATAGAGCAGCGCCGTGGTAGAGGGATATGTGGAAACGGGCTCAACAACATTGCAACGGGAAAGTGTGGCGAAGAATGGAGGAAGGTTTGAAGGATGGAGGAGCGGTGGATGACGAAGTGGCGGATGGGAAGATAAAGGAAGGAAAAATGACTAATGAATTAATTTACTGTGGAAATGGGCACAATGTTTATATATTGGGCAGAAAAGGAAGCCCATTAAAGGCAGTTCTACAATTAGAACCACCTATAAAATAAAAGAGTGGCCTGGAACAGCACTACCAAGTTTGGAAAGGTTTTCGACTTTTTACTAAAGGCGGTTCTACAAGTAGAGCTGCCTTTAATCCATTGCCATTATAGGCAAAATTGCATTTAATTGATTTCGAACTGCATTTAAAATTTTAAAAATTACTGGGAAGAGAATTTTGAACTGGGAACATTTTCAGGTCCTCATTAAAATGATCGCTTCCTTTAATCAAAGGATTTCCGCTAGTGTTCACACATTTATAAATTTTCAAACTGGAGATTTTGTCAAATTTGAGTAGCTCGAATTTGTCATTTGATCTTTGTAGATAAAATTGAACGAGATATTCTTTCTTTTTTCTAATATGGTTGGTAAATTTTCACGATGACAAATTTTTTCGTTTGAGGGGAATATTGTGCAAGTTCAGTGCAACAATTTTGTGCGATGTATCACAATGATAAAATTCTTTAATCATAAGCGGCATATTTTGTGCAAGTTTTTCACGTATTTTATATATCGAATATTTAAATTTTGTACAATAAACTTTCAATAAATATTGGATAAATTTTGAATTGATTTGTAATTTAGTGATGTAAGAATGTAGAGATTAAAAATGAAAACCTAGCTATTTGTTAAGGATAATTCAATTATCAGTTGTTATTTTTTACTAAATAAAGTGCAATGTCTAACATTAAAAGTATTAACTACACCTCTACGCCAAGTCCTATTTTTAAAAATCTATTCTGTAAATCATAAAGATGCGAAATTCATTCTAGGCATACAAAGTTGGGCAAGTTTTCAGAAATTAAATGGAGAGAGATCCAGATGAATTAAAACATTCCATCAGCAAAAATATAATCTTACACAAGTTTCATTTTGTCTCTCGCCTCCTCGACTTTGTGCTCCATTTCTTTGACCTTCTTTTTGAGCTCACGGAGTTCTCTTTGCTTGACTGCAAACCTAGACTTTTCTTTCTCGACATTGTCCCTCCTCTCTTCTTCCCATGCCGGATAATCATTAATCTTGTCGTACACCCCTTTAATGTAGATGAGCATCATATGAAGCCACCCGACATGTAAATCAATCTTTTTGAGCATCTGAACTGTCTTGCATATTTTCTTCACCATATAAGCAGTAACATCTCTAAAACTTTCATTCTCCAAACTCTTGACAATCCATCAAAGATGCTCGAGGAAGAACGTTGGGATATCAGGATTGCACGTGCTTGAATCCTTGGCAATGTCCCCATGTTAGTCAAATATTTTCCTGAGCACAGAAATCACTTTAGCCTTCACTTTGTAACCTTCAAACGTTGCCACAACATTGGAAGACTCATCGGTTGAAAATCCTATTGTTTTAATTTTACTTAGTTATAGAATCCACACAATCCTTAACTTTTGTTGATCTAATTTCATGATATACAATTTCGTAACAAAAACTAGGTGGTAGACTATCGCGATGATTAAATTTTATGGCCAAAATGTAATATTGTGCAAGTTTTGTGCACCAATTTCGTGCTATGTATACCATTAATAAAATTTGTGCTTATATTTCATCCCATCTCAACATCTGTCGCGATGTGGGAGCTGGAGAGTCCTAGCAGTATAATAAAATAGATTAACTTTGCATATGTAAGATTATTTTGCAAGTATAATTTTTCTTCAGCACTCAAAATTCTTAGGTTCAGCCTGGTTCCACCTTCACTGTTGTAGTTCAAATGGGATAGTTGACATTTTTAGTATGGGAAGTTGTTCAGTACAATGACATAGTCTATAGTGTATTTCAAACAACAAATTATTAATGATTGGGCCATCTCAGTTGCTAGTTTTACCATTTGATTTTTTCCAACCGTTTTACAAATAAGTTAAAAATATATATTTTCAAAGTAAAACAATGAGCCTAACACAAAAAGAAATACATTGGCAGGATAAAATTAATCAAAATAGAAAGCCCATTTTGCATTCTAACATGATATGAATACACCATGTATTTTTCGTTAAACCCTTAAATGAATGAAGTGATAAAGCTAATTTTATCAAAGAGCCTTGTATAGATATTTACCCAGCTCAACCCATTATTTGATGAGAAATTAGGTCACAATGTTACACATGTAGAAACCATCTAAAGCTTTGTGTAGCCAGCGTTTAATGCTTGGCCTGATAGAAGTTTCTCTTTTTTACCGACATTATCATACGTGCAATAGTTCATACATAGGTAAAATCTTCATGTATCCAATTTGGCTGTAAATTATTTTTGGGGTTTTTCGCATTCCTTTCGCATTTGAGGTTTTCTCGTTGCAAATTTATTTTAGGATCCGTCAAGGCATTTCACTTCTTTGTATATTTGAGCCAATACTCTCCTCAAATATCCAAAAATATAACCATTCTTCACTTTCTCTAGATTGTTGACAACTCCAATTCCCCCATAGAAACACTTGTTCATACATAGGTAAAATCTTCATGTATCCAATTTGGTTGTAAATTATTTTCGGGTTGTTTTGCATTCCTTTCGCATTTGAGGTTTTCTCATTACAAATTTATTTTAGCATTCGTCAAGGCATTTAACTTCTTTGTATATTAGAGCCAATATTCTCCTCAATTATCCAAAATACTTCACTTTCTCTAGATTGTTGACAACTCCAATTCCCTATAGAAATACTTGTTTGAGGTCCAAAAAATCGGTGCCCAAGTAGTCGGTGAAAAGAATTCACCGGTTTTATGAAAACCGGTGCTACAATTGGACCATATTTTTTTATGCGCACCGGTTTTGAAAAACCAGTTCTCATGTAGCCAGTAAAAGGTTTTAGCACCGGATTTTTTAAAACCAATGCTATATATCATCGGTTTTATTTGGGCACTGGTTCTAAATAAAACCAGTTTTTAAAAATCGGTGCCCATGTAGGCGACGAGAAGATTTAGCACCGGTCAGAAACCGCAGTGCTTGGGGTTGAAACGTTTATTGTGATGGCACATGTTTTTATTTCTTGGCACCTATTTTATCACACCATTGCAATTTTCAGCGCACCGGTTATAAATCAGGTACCGGTTTTTAGTTTTCAATTGTTATTAAGCGCTGACTGTAGCTGCGCGCAGCTAATCTGTTTTTTAATTTGGCAAAAAGATATATGGAATTGGGAGCTGCTCTATTGGTTCGATTTGGGCAGCACAACACTCGAATTCGGTGCTGGCAGCAGCTTTGTGTTGTTGCTCTAATACTTCGCTACAAATCGTGGAACTGTCCTAGGATGATTATATGGACCCATCTAGTTACAACAACAAACACTTCCACAAATTCATGGTTTTCAGCCAAAATGCAATAAACCGGTGCACCGATTTATACTACACAATTTCCCAACAATAACAATTCATCGGTCACAAACAACAATGTTGTACGAAGAAGCCATTGAATATGATCAAATGCACGTTAACTAGGTGATAGAGTAGAGGAATGTGGTCAACGGTGGGGAAAATGGTGGTGACAGAACCTACATAAGATACGAGAACATAATGTTTCATGGAGATGTGTATCGAATGTTTGGGATTTACCTTTCATGAAGAGAGATACCAAGTGATGGTATACATATGAACATGAACTTATCCAATAATGGATTATATTCCATGTTTGACACGCAATTGAGTCATGAAATGGGGCAATATTTTTTTTGCGAAAATACAAACTCAACTAAGAGCAATGCATCGTAATATATCTGTTTCCCCAAAGATTTCCGATCTTCTGGAAATTGCTGAAACATGTATTAAATTGAATGTTATATGCCACATGTGATGGACATCACGCATAGGAAATAAGTACATACGCGGAATTATGTCAATCCCCTGCACTTCTTTAACGATTTTTTCCATATAAAGCTGAATCTTGTGCTGATACGGAAAGGGCTTTGTTTAAATGGTTGGGAACATGAAATTGACATAGGAACTGCAATTGTATGAGATAGTACTTACATTGATGTTTATCACATTCCATGTGTACTCCGGACGGTAGGTTTTACTCTGTTCTGATTTGACATACATTAAATATTGTTTTGCGATGCTGTAAGTACTAGGAAAAAAAATTGTCATTATGTATAAATACTAAAACATACCTACGGATCCTAATTGTTTCTTCTGGTTTAATTTTTCCAGAGTTGCTAAAAAATTTATCAACTTACGAATGAATCAACTGAAGGCATGGCTTATTAAGCATGCCAATTCCCCCGGTCATCGAGTCGATGCAATATACTAGTTCATTTTCCGGCACGAACATGATCAGAAACCAATGGCTACTACAAAAGCAAACAAGAACATAGTTAGTGTGATAATTAATGCATACATTTGCTAGGAAAATAGAAAAATGCCCGCGGATGGGTGCAGCTGCTTGGAGAGGTTTATCAAATCCGGAACTAATAATACCTCAATTTAGTTAATCTTGTACATGCAGACAACTTACTCACAATTGTACGGGAAGACGTACATCCTTGCTTGTGTGCAACACATGATTGTTGAAACCTCTTTTGAAGTGAATTCAACCCTTTGATTGGTTTTTGAGTAAGGGAATTTGAAGCAGCTGGAACAAACTGGACTTGACATCGATCAACCATCCCATCAATTAGGTGTCTGTAAATAAAATATTAGAAATGAACAATTTTTATGCAGGACGTATAATAATGTTAGCATGCATTCTTACGATGTCCATAGATCAAGTTGTGATCCACTAATCCACTCCATTTCGTGTTCGTTGTTAAGTTTCAATTCTGTCTTCTCCCTAATTTCTCTTTGGATGTTTTCCATTTTCTAGAAAAATGGAGATCTAGGGTTTTTGGAGGAGGATTTTCAGCCAAAAGAAGTGTTAGAATGAAGATAAGATGAGGGTTATATATATTACAAGAGTTGGTGAGAAGATTAGTCAAAAAGTGAACAGGGCGCTCATGCGCACGAAGGCTACAGCAACCGGGCAGGTGGCGAGCACAAACTGGGACAGGCGCGCGGGGGCGCGGGCATGCCATTACCATTCTGGGGCTGATTTTTCCCACTTTTTGGGGCACGCGAATGAGTGGTTGAGCGTCCGGGCCGTGCGGTAGATCTTTTTCATCCGATCGGTCGGCCGGCCGATCTTTGCGTCGGTCGGCAGGCCATCCTTCTTCAATTCCGGACTTTTCTTCTACCAAATTGTATTGGCCTTCACTTATAAACCCTTATTTCCTTGTGAATATTCATTCTTGAATCTTTCATCATGAACATGACCATAAAAGATCTTCTGTAAACACCTTAAACTAGTGACTTAGGATAAAATTCCTAAATTATCATCCTAACTTTCTTACCAATGAAGCATCCATTATTCTTACACAAAAACTTAGTCTATTACTAATATGAATTTCAAATGTGGTAAAAATAGATGAGCACATCACTCATAAGGATACAATTCCTTTAGATTCAAAGTAGGTTAAAAAATGAAGGATTTAGGTACGAAAATTGAAAATGGTTATCTAAACCCCTTATGATGTAAATCTACCTAAATATAGCATTCTTCCGACAAAAGGATAACAAAAAAGATGTTAAATGCTTCAGAAATTTCATGCATTTGACGTCACATCAGGTTCCTCCCTCGAAACCACAGTTTCTTCAGTTAGCCTTATCATACTGTTCCAAACTCAGAACCACAATTGTTCCTCACTCGAAACGTAAAATTGGATCATGTTGATTGAGTAGTTCTTTGCTCGGAGCCACTTTTCGGGCCGTATTCGTCACGAATTATGTCCCCGTGATTTAAAATGATGAATTTCCTTACAAGTTCGGAACTGTATACAGATCCAATGGTCAAAATATGAATTTCATTCATTTTCCTGGCTCAAAATATGCCTTATTAAAAATAAAAAATTGTAACCCAATACACGTTTTGTTCTACAAGATAACAAAAATCTATAGAAAATGCTAACTAAGCAATAATCTATAGAATGGAATATAAATCAATACAATTCTATTCCAAATTTGCACATTACAGTAATTGATGTAGTTGATATTACGCTACCAAGTTTGGGTTACCAAGAGTTGCTGCGTGGATGAGAATGAGATGCTTCGCCAAACAATTCCTTGCATTGTTGATATCTTCTTTGGAATACAGACTTGTTGCTTTTGGAAGAACCTGCGAGTAGCAAGTAAGTAGATAATATTTTAGTTGTGATTGAAAAGGTATTAATATTTATCACAAGAAAATTTATAATTACCTTGTCAATCTCAAGTAAATCCAACTTTACACTTTTTATGCACTCTATTGCTTGTACCATTATGTAGTAGCCGCACTCCCTTGTTTGCGCTTGTTTCTTGTACTAATTTAAGCGAACAGTGAATTTGTATCGTATAGTAACACATAATGAAATCCATCGTGAAATAAATACGCAATATTCCCATATTATACCTTGATTTTGACCAAATCAAAATTGATTTCACCATCTTCGATTGCATCCTTGATGGTCAACTTCAAAATCGTGACAAACGCATTTGACTGTTGGAAGTGCAATGGATCCATCCAATAGACATGCTTATGTTCTAGAACAATAATGATAAATCGCCAATGATCCCTGAAAAGAAAATTACATTAAAGTTTATTAAAATGTGTAACTGATGTTTGTAAACATAATTAAAACATTTATAGTAACTATTAAATGTAGGGTGTGATAAATTATTTCCTATCCTGTCTCCCAATGTTATTGTGAATGTAGTCAACTATCTCTTGGTTTGTACAACTGATCTGTTGAGTCATCACTTGGCACATTTATCCGACCCATCCCTAGGCTTTATTTTTATTAAACATGAAATGCATGTACCTTGAAATTAATATTTTTTTCAAATTAGTCTTAAACAAAGAGATAAAAATTAATATTAAACATGAATAAATTAAAACACAATGTATATACTTTAATTATAATATGTATATGGACATAAGCTTCTGATTAACTTGCTCAAATTTCCATAAGTCTTCGAAAT
>JAULKJ010307737.1:0-11151 GCA_032355405.1 Rubia balearica | reverse complement strand
AGAAATCACTATAGGAAACAACCTACTAAAAAAATAAAAAACACCATTTATTTATTGTCATCTTCACGACTTATTTTTCATGCATTTGGAAATTAAAATTAACCTACCGCTTGGTCTCTGGAGTCGCCATCCACGACTCCACACGCGATGACATTTTTTTTGGAGAGGCATCCACAAAGAGTCATCCTTACCTTTATGCTCCTTGCTAATCATGGAATCATATTCACTCTTAGCTAATGCCGAGTCCCTAGCCATTTCCTTGGGTTAGGGAGGTATCCTAGGAGGTTTTAAATCCTTGCAATTCCCACAAACCATTGCACGTTTGTTTTTAAAGATAGAAAAAAATTCACCATACGAAAAGTAAAACTAACATCATGCAAGAAACTAGAGTAATCAACATTCTCATCAAAATCAAAGCTCAAAATATGAGTTCCCTCATAAATCATGCAAGGACTCTCATCATTATCACTCATGAAGGATTCATTAAAATGATCAAACTCATCATAAATGCATATGCCATTGCATACAAGAGAAGAAATAGAGGATTCATGATTAGATTTATAAATTTGAAAACCAACTCTATCTATGTCATCTTCAAGGGTCAAGTTCCTAGGTGGAAATCTATTTTGTTCCTTGATGTCTTTAAAAATGGTCTCTTTAATAAAATTGGGGTGCACCTCCATCGTGCAACATATCGATGACAGAGAAGTCCGGCGGAAAAAACAAGCTTGCCAATCCTAACCATCACATCCTTAACTAGACCCCTAGGACTAGCTTAAGAGTGATCAGCTAATTGGACAACTACCCTAGTCTCCCTAAGCTATCCCAAATCAAGAGTTTCATACAAGCTAAAGGGGATGACATTTATAGAGGCTCACTACAGTAAACAATACCTTTTGCCTCGGTTCTACAGGACCTTTTACTTTGATTTTTAGTCATGGAAGAACTGAGGAAAATAGAGTCGGAGTAAAAAGGTATGTTTTTTTTACCTCGGTTCACTACTTAGGTAAAAAACCTTTTAACTCAGTTTCCAACCATTGTCGGTAGGTTTTGTGACCAACATCGGTCAATGGTAATTGGTTAACCAGGGTATATCATACCTATAACATCGTAGAAGTCGACTTCGGCTTCCAAATGGAGTGACGTAGCCCATTGCATAAAGGAATGCGATGGTTTTAGAAAAGGTGCGACATCGTTCACATCCACGTCAATCATATGAAAAGCGACGTCGCAGAACATTTAAAGTGACATTGCACACTGATGTGGAACGTTGATTAATATGACATCATTTTATGTGGCCGATGTCAGTAACAAGACCTCGCTTCATGCAAAATTGTGCAAGAGTTGTTTCGGCTATGAATTTTTGCAAGATTGCATATGAATCGGTTGAACATCGTTTGTCGAACAACATTTTATAATTTAATATTAGTGGCCCAAGCAATCGTTCGTCAATACCAATTACATTGTAATTACAAAAACCAATTAAATAATTATTGTACAGTGAATAATTCTTCTTTTCCTATTAAAGGAGAAATACATGTATAATGGATGTACAAACTATAATGTGGAGAGCGTACGGCATAAATCTAAACATCCAATGCAAGAAAGCAACGTCACATGTTGAAATGACTGAGGTCGCTCTATCGGATTGAAAAACGACGTCTGTTATTCATACGTGTTCCAGTCAGTTCCTAGTTAATGCAACCTCAGTTACCATTCGTTCGTATCTCGTACTTGTCGAAGCAGTGACCGATGTCACACATTCAACCTGTGTTCATACTAAAATATGATTATCTCCTAAAATCAACCCTAATATCAGCCATAAAATCGTGAACACAATCAATATACACTATATAACATGTAACATAGTCAACATACTTAATGAAAATATTCAACCATTGTAGAAGGTATGTTCATAAAAGTGCTACATGAACATTAAATGGAGGGAAAACTACCTCAATTAATTTGGACCGGGAGATGCTTTATCCAAGGATACTTGATGATGTTTGGGAGAAGAGTGTAGATTGGGTTCTTGAGTAAAGTTGAAATGTTGTGAATGGAGAGGAATGTGTGGAGTTGGGGTAGGAATAAGAGAAATGAGGTAAGGTCTTGTTGCTGATTATGATGGGTTTGGGGGGAAATATTTGTTCAAAATTTTGGCTAAATTGTTTGTTTGCCGTCTAAAATTTCATTTCAATCGACGTTGTTAAGTGTCAGTCAATGGAACATTGTATGCGAAGCATATGCGACTTCGCTTATAAGGGCCAAAGTATAATTTTTGTTATTTTTTGTAAAGAACTGGCTGCTGAGATTGCAGGCCTTTTCTGACTACATGTTTATTTGAAACATCAACAAAATACTACTGTACGTGCGAGTAACAAATTGTTATCTCCAATTTTGGATTTAGATTATCCCAATATCTTGTCGAGACTTGAGTGAAAAATATGAATAAATGCACCGGTAGTCCCAAACTCAATTACGATATTCCCAAAATTAACCTTGGTCTCCCACAGCATATACACAATGTTAGTATTAGAGATAGTGGTCTTATTCCCATATAGACTTCGAGAAGATCTTCTCAAATAAACCTTGTATATATACTTATTAGTAATCATGTGTGATATAATGTAGACCAAGTAGTAGCACCCTTTCAGAAATTATAGACATAAAGAACATGGAAAATGAAATTAGATTTATTTGATTTGGTGGAAGTTATCATTCTCATAACGCTAATAGTAAGGGTTCGAACACAATGTTAAGAAAAATGGTGAACTATTAACCCGGTTCTTTTCTCTACGCATATTTTTCATTCGGGTGCAGAATGAATAAGTGTAGTGAGCATTCGAGGAAGTTGGGGGTCATAACTTAGGTTTCTTAAAATTTTGTCATACACTGTGTTAGGAGATTGTAGTCCCATTTCATTAACCAGAGCATGAAAAAATTGGAACATCGCTCTCATGACTTGGTCAATTAGATAAGGGTATCTCAAGTTTTGCATTAAGACTTCTCCGACTTTGTTGGAAGGGCGTATCTAAAAAAATTGAAAAGTAAACAGGCATGCCCAAATTGGATTCTAATCTTCATTCACAGGACCTTTTCTATCCCAGTTCAAAATAATTAATTATCCCCGACAGTGATAATGAAACAGGCATGATCCCATTGAAACTTCCACAAAATCTACCGATTATCCCTTGCATACTAAATATTAATCATATACTATATTAACAACTCCAGGACCAATATTAAAACTTTAGTGAAATTGATGGTTGGATTTTTCTTATCTTCTAAATTCTAAGCTAAACCTATAATGCGTAATTTCGTCCGATTTTCGTGAGGTGTAATTTATCTTCCAAATTAACAACACTCACAATGAAGAAATTAATGGAATACAAATAAAAACAAGGGAAGAATACCCCTCTGACTTTCACAATGATTGTGACAATGAGTTTCAAATTATTGGCTATATCCAATTTTACTTTTTTTCTCCCCCACCATCTCGGAGGGACCTAATTGTAAAAATAGAATAGTTCACCGATTATGTTCAAATCGGAGGGACAAATGATCAAAATAGACGTTTATGAAGTTTGTTGATAATGACAATAACAATTACTAAATTTTCTATCATTTTAACACGATTTATTTCCGTTCGGGTGTAGAATGAAGAAATGTAGAGAGCATTCGAGGAAGTTGGTGGTCATATCTTAGGTTCCCATTTCATTAACCAGAGCATGACAAAAATGGAATATCGTTCTCGTGACTTGGTGAATTAGATAAGGTGTCTCCAGTTTTGCATTGAGATTTCTCCCACTTTGTTGGTGGGACGTATCTAAAAAATCTAAAAGTAAACCAACACGCCCAAATTGGATTCCAATCTTTGTTCACAGGACCTTTTCTATCCCCATTCAAAATAATTAATTATCCCTGATAGTGATAATGAAACAGGCATGATTGCATTGAAACTTTTGCAAAATCATCCGATTATCGCTTGCATACAAAATGTTAATCATATACTATACTATCAATGATTGGGACAATGAGATTCAAATTATAGGCTATATCCAATTTTGAATTTTTTTCTCCCCCACCATCTCAGAGGGACCTAATTGTAAAAATAGAATAGTTCACCGGTTGTGTTCAATTCGATTATGATCGAGCCGGACGTTTATGAAATTTGTTGATAATGACACTAACAATTAATAAAGTGTCTACCATTTTTAACACAATTTATTTACGTTATGGTCAACCGTGGGCCCATTTCATATGGTAGTGGGCTGGAATGTTTTGGCCAAATATATTTACGACAAACGTCAATAGAAAGTCGGTCTAATTTCACAGAAACCAAGTCACAAGTGATGTCGGTTACACACTGTGTCTGACAAAGTCCCATTTAATACGCCAAAGGGATGAATGACCTAGGCCCACAGTTAGATTTACCGACGTTGCATAAACGTCGATGTTGTATCAATCCTATAGACATAGGTTGTGATGTCACTTTATAGGTGGAATACTCAAGGTTCGTAACGACTATATATATGGAGCCCACCTCATGCATTCTTTTAAGCATTCAACTTTCCCTCGAATTCCAACAGTCCTCATACACATCTTCTCAAAGGTATGGTTTCTACATTAGGTTTTTTTACGTTTGTTTCTAAATTTACTATTGAAATACTTAAGTGCGTGGTGTATTGTGAATATGTTTTTTGCTTCCATTAAGATGTTTCCATGGATTAGGGTTCATCAATTAGGTTTTAGGTGTTAGAATGTCGATTAGGTTGTGGGTAAAATTTTTAGGTTCATTTTGTTTCCTTGTTTGCTGCTATTGTTAGAGTCTCCCCGTTTAATATTTGCAACCTCGTCGACCCATCATTTTTATGTCGGTTAAAGTGATAAGGGTGCGAGGTTGCTTATTTATTTCTGTTGTATTTCATCTCCCTTTTGACATCACACGTTCGTGGGTAAACCATTCGGTTTTACCAAGCTTTATGGGACGTCGGTAACTCATAATTCCTGCAGTGGATCTAACATTGTATACTTATCATTTATCTATTCGGGTCGACCGAGAATTGTGCGATTTTGCATGTTCATAATTTTTGTAGTTAACCTAGTATGTGACGTCGAACAAATCTCAATTCACAGTTCGGTTCTGCTAGTTTTATTAGACATGTTTTATCCGTACATTTATTGATTAATAGACTACGTAAATTGAATTGTTACCAACCATTAAAATTTGAATTTCAGGTATCATGTCTAGCAGTGCAGGTTCATGTCGCGACCCCATTGTGGTGCGCTATTTAATATTCATATTTAAATTTCATTTCCTACCTAGCTTGTATTACCAATATTAAAATTTAATTTACAAATATTTCTTTGATTAAAAACTCCATAGCAATTCGGACGATGACCCTCCGCGAGTTACATTTGGCAACATCGTTCCTCATTTCTTCCATACTTTGACGCAGATGAACTTCGAGGATGTTCCAATACTGGTTAGTAATCCGTGTAACGTATTTAATTTATTAAAAATATTTTTGTATACTTTACTCATATTGACTGAACAAGATTTTTTGTTTCAAATTCACTACGTCCCAAGTCAGATTGTGGAGCTCCTACCGCCTTTGAAGTTGCCAGCTGTGCTCAGGTGCAATGGATGGGAATACCACATGCATTACTAGGGGAATAGGATATTAAAGAGCCTAAAGCTGAAGGGTTGGGAGTAGTTTGTGATTGCTAAGGGACTTAACAAAGCGGATACGTTCTACTTCGAGTTAGTCAATCGTTCTGGTTCTGTATGTTTTAGTGTTGAACTTCTTCCATATTGATGTTTTGTATTTGGAACCAGAATATTATTTATTTATTTATTAATATTATTTATAATATTTGTGGTAGAAATTTTATTTTAATATTATTCAATCATTATTAATTAACTTAACATGTGCACAAAATTTGAAAAAAAAGTATGATCAGCAGAACAAAAAATAATTTTTGGGTTATTGTAACAATCAGTATTGAACTAACGATTTCGTGTAACATGATTTTGTTTTTATGTAATGTCGAAGCTCTGACCGGCTGGTTGGTGGGCCAAAATTCATTAGGCCCTCCAAAGTCTACGACATCACCGTGTACTCGACAACATATTGCCTCATCCAACTCTGATGCGACGTTACTTAGTAGTCGACAACATGTGTCTTGATCTAAATTTTATGGGACATCACATATATCGAGGCGGATAGAACTTTGGTTCAAAACGGCTTCGTTCTGGAATGATTATAAATGAGAAGACCCCCTAAAACAGTTCAGCCATCCACTCACAAATTTCATGCAAATTCCAACAGTCTCCAGCTTCCTCCTCAACTTCTTTACTCAAGAAAAAGGTTTGTTCTTCCCTAATTCCTAACACCTAAAATTTTAAATTTTTACTTTACAATGTAAGATTTGTGGTCTGTGAATGTGTTTTGATTTTTTGACCATCTAGTTTTGTCTTCCATTTTGAGAGTGTGAACTTCTTTCAGTTTAAACATAGGTACATCGTTTTTGTGTGTTGGCAAAGGGTTTTTGTTTAATATGATGTTGATTATGCATCATTTTTTCTGGTTGTATTTATTTCTCCCAGTTCCTTCCTCTGATATAGGAAACTTCACTCATATTTCTTCCACGACATCGCTCTATGCGACTATAGTGTGACGTCGCATGTTATATTTTGCAATAGCTTATCTTCAAGTTTGTGACGTCGCACTATTATCGGGTGTCCTTCAGCTTTAATAAAATTTTAGCAAAGTCACGTCATAATGTCTAAATGTGCAATTGTTATGTTTATGTGACTTCAGATTTATTTCGGTTATGTTGTCGGTGTAACCGACCAGTATGTGATATCACATGTACAGGTCAACCATCCCACTGATTTAGGCCGACATGCACCTGCGTTGGCATTGCCGACATCACACATTGCACTCCTTAGGGATTTAGTACTGATAGCTGGAAAAGGATCGTGAAATCCACCATTTTTTAGGTCTTCCACTGACGTACATATATATTTACTAGCTAACACATATTCACACATTATATATAACAACTAATTACTTTTTGGTTTTTTTACTATTCACCACACAAAGTCGTAACTTAGAGCCTGTTGTGTTCGACATCGACCATCACACGATGGCTCTAGATAGCCCATATTTTGACTGCACTCTCAAGCAGCAGAACTTTTGGAAAAACCCTACTTTGGTAAAACTTCTTAAATAAATTTTATTTGTTTCCAATTGCATACATATATATATGTGCATATTTCTCATGAATATTATTTTTGTGACTCAGTACATCTCGTTTGAGATTGTACCACTTCTGTCAACTGAGAAGATTCCAATAGAACTGAGGTGCTATGCAACCGAGTGACGTATGACTTACTCAGGGCAAGGTAGGATCAAGGCCCTTTACCCAAAAGGTTTTGGCGAATTCCTTAGGGGAAACAACCTATGCATCGGGGACACTTTGTTCTTCTAGATGCTGCAAGTTATGAGGCCAATCATCTTCAAGGTCATTATTATCCGTGGTAATTGAGTTTATTGTTTTTTCACTATTTTTGGAATTTAGACAACTCTAATTTGAATTTATGTAAAACTTGCATCGATATTTTCATGACTACAGTTTTTCAAATTATTTAACTATCTTATTTGAATATTATATACTTGACTTTGTATATGTGAACTTTGATTTGTGCATGATTTTATAAAATCAATTTATAATTATACGATTATAAACCCTTGAAAAAAGGTGTATTGGACATTTACAAAAATTAATTCTAATATCTATGATGTTTGTACGTAGCACAATGACTGCTAGCTAATGTAAGGCCTAATTTTCCTTTTACATACCCCTAAATTAATCGTGATAATGGGATATTGGGAGGAGGGGGCACCAAGGACAATCTCACGATAACCATTATTTGTTTTCATTTTTTCCTAACATCGTTAACTGCTTTACTTTAACGTATCTATCACATACCTACGACTTCAATTTTCATTCGGAACAAATGTCGGTGAAAATGACGTTTAATGCGAAATTGGTCCACCCATTAAAACAAATGTTTCCGACATCGCAAATGTTATTTACTTTGGTTTATAAACCTTTTACTTTGGTTCTCATAAGAACCAATTTTAAAAATCAATTATTTATCTCAATTTTTTTTATAACCAAGGTAAATATTTTCTTTTACTTCTGGAAAAAAGTTGAGGTAAAAGAATTTTTTACCTTGGTTTTTTGGTGTTAAAAAAACACTGAGGTAAAAGGGGCGAAGTAATAGGTATTTTTCTTGTAGTGGATCCAAAATATATCATAGCATCCTTGACTAGCTCGCCACCTAAATAGATAGTAATGGAAAACATACCGAGATCATCACATTTCTTAGGCAGGATTCTATGAGCTAATGTGGAAATTCCCCCTATTTTCACTTTTCCTACCTTTTCCATAATCTTATGCCTCTTCTTGGTACATGAATTTCTTTAGAAATTTGGCATATGATGGGATTTGATCAATTACATCTAAAAGTGGGATACTAACCTTGCACCTCTTGAAGACTTGTTGAATTTGCTCCTCGTTGGACGCCACTTTTGCCTTTCCCCTCAAAGGAGTCGGAAATGGAGGCAGAGGGCAGAATTCCTTCACCTTAGTGGTATAGGGCTCATGCTTAGGCTCCTCCTCAACAAGTATCTCTTTTTCTTCAAGTACGGACTTGGTATTCTCCACAAACTTTTCATCCTCTTGCAATTTCTCTTTCTCAGCCTCTCTCACTTTCTTCCCACTTCTCAACTTCAAAGAACTCACATTCTTCTGATTGACTTTGGGTTAGGAAGGTAATTTTCTAGAATCTCTTACTTTGAGTCGGCTAACCTAGGTGGCCAATTTCCCCACTTGAACCTCGAGGTTCTTTATGCCTGAGAATGACCCGTACCCAATTCTTCAATGTCTCGCCTTGCACTCATGTCATGCTTCTTTATCATTTGAGTGATAAATTAGAAGATATCTTCTCGAGCTGACTTATAGATAGGCCCACTGTTGTTGAAAGGCCCCTCACTCCATAGGTAAGGTTGTAGTGGTTCACCCCCTCAGTTGTACCCTTTCCCACCCCTAAATTCATTCCCTTGCTTTTGTTGGTCATTGTGCCAATGAAAGTTTCAGTGATCGGGGTACCGAGGGTTAAAGAAGTTGGCGTAGGGGTCTCAGCGGTTATCTCATCCTTGGTTCCTGTGGAACCCTTATTGGTTCCCCTACCAAATTGCCTATTTGCTCCATTGTAGTCCAAGGCCGTCACTTTCTTAAATTCCTCCATTACTTGTGGTACATTTGGTCGGATGATCCAAACTACAAATCTCACTGACCTTCACTTGGGAGTCTTCTCCTTCATAAACTCCTTCATCATCGATACAAGAGCTTAGAATTTCTCTTCTAGATGAGGGGAGTGAGTCGGTTCTTCCAATTTCTTAGTTCTTGACTGGGTTCTGAATTGGTGCCTACGGTTCACCATCTCCTCAAAAAAGGCCATAGCATCCCAGGGGCTCTTGTTGGCTATTGATCTGTTGCACAAGGCATTTACTGTCTCTATATCATCGTTATAAAATCCCTCAAAGAAATAATAGATTAGATCCCTCTCTTTCAATGGATGATACAAGAAGCTTGCTAGCAGCCTCTTGAAGAATTCCCAATACTCATAGAGGGACTCATTGGGAAACAACGAGATGTTTTACAGCTAATTCTTCAACCCGGAGGACATGGAATTGGAAATTCATTCCCAAGAAACCAGCTCTTGATATCCATATAAGACATTATAAATCCCGGTGTGAGGTAGTACAAAAAGTCCTTTGTCGCATCTTGAAGTGAGAATGGAAAGGAGCGTAAGTTGTAGTTTTCCTCTGAGACTACCGGCGGCTTCATATTTGTGCAGACCAAATGGAACACTGAAAATATTTGTTGGGTCCTCACCGGCCATCACATGGCATGTTGGAAGACATTGAATCATCCCACTCTTCAACTCGCAGGTCATTATGCAGAAGGGGTGGGAAGACAATACAGAAGGGTTGAATCTACAAGTTAGGAGCCATCAACTCCCTCAAAGTCCTATTGTTATCCATTATATATATATATATATATATATCTCTCTCTCTCTCTACCTCTAACTCAACTATCGGCCCATCCAAAAAATCCACATAACCGTTCTCCTCCCCGTTCATTGTCAACCTGTTTTTCCTATAAGTATTGTAAGGCTCCTTGGTTAGTAGTATGTACCATAAACTAAACCATGCAGTCCGTAAACTAGAGGTTGTGTACTACTCTCTGAGTGTGCGGCTCATGCAAAAGCACGTGATCCTCGGTCTGGAGTTGTGTCCATTGGTTTTCTGAGCACTCGAGTCATGGACTGGAGTCTTGATTCTTCGTCTTCTGAGTGCGGAGGCTGTGCAAGATTGCATGGGCTATTCCTGGACTTAGTCTTCTCATCAATGACATGGAAAAACCATGAAAATTTACACTAGCCGTGCTAGTCTTCATTTCCTCCGGACTTAACTCCTTTTCTTCAGTGCATCCATCTACTACCACGTGTTTAGCTCGTGACCTTTAGTCTTCTACCATCCTTAAGAATGGTTTTCTACAATTTAATACCATCCTTGTGAATGGTCTTCTACAATCTACTATCATCCTTGCGAATAACCTTCTAAAGAGTCCAAAATGACTGCGAGTAATCTACAAGTAAAAGCTCGCAAAACCTTATCTAGACGCTCGTAGGGACCAAAAATTCATTATACTTAGAGTAGGCTACAAAATGAGGGATTTAGATATGAAAATAACAAACGGTCATCTAAACCCCCCTGTAATGTAAACCTACCTAAATATAGCAAACTACCACACAAAAGATAACAAAAGAGATGTTAAATGCCTAAAGAAATACATGCATTTGACATATTATCAACTTGATTTAGTAGAGGAGACAAAAAGAAAATTCCCCTACAGTTGGTCATGAATAGGATTACTGAACTGGGATTGGGTGAGGATGATTTCAAGAAACTTTTTGTCATTTATTACTATTCACACTGATGAGACGTCAAATGCATGTATTTTCCAAAGAATTTAACATCTCTTTTGTTTTTTTGTTGTTGGAAGATTGCT
>JAULKJ010307726.1:0-11151 GCA_032355405.1 Rubia balearica | reverse complement strand
ATAATTTTACAGGGACCTGTCGCTAATATTTTCCAGAGGCTTTTTTGTCCAATTTTCCCCCATCATTTTACGTCATCTGCAGCCTGCAAAAAAATTAGAAAAATATTTAAAAATATTTTTAAAATACAAATATTTAATATGATCATCGAACTGAAAATTATAAGCATCAGCAAAAATAGTAGAACATCAACGAAAAATCATAAAACATCGACAAAAAATTGCAACAAAAAATATATTAAAAAATATTATAATAATAATAAATGTCGACTACAACTAACAAAACATCAACTAAAAATATAAAAAAGTATTTAAAAAATATAAAAATATCAACAAAGCTTCAGTTATCAATTATGAAAAACTACAAAAATCAACAATATCAACCAAAAGATAAAAACATCAATTGCTATCAACTAAAATTCACCCCAAAAATAAAAAACGTCAACATAAGAAAAAAACACTTAAAAAATCAACTTATGTCACCCAACATTAGAAACATCAACTCGTATCACCTAAAACTAACAGAGAAAAAGAAAAACATCAACATGAGAGAATAAAAAAGCAAAAAATATCAACACATATAACCCAAAAAAACTACAAAATATCGACTCATATCAACTAAAATTCACAAAAAAATGAAAAACATCAACATGAGGAAAAAAATAAAAATATCAACAAAAAAACTACGGTACCTCAAGAGTATAAATTATTCTCTCAAAATATCATAAAACGTCATTTTTTTTAAACTACAAATATCAACCTATATCACCAAAAAGGTACAAACATCAATTTCTAACATCTAAACCTCATCCGAAAAATGAAAAACATCAGCACAAGAAAAATGACACAACAAACATCAACTCATATTATCAAAACCTCAGCTGAAATTTTTTAAAAATATCAATATAAGAAAATTTAATAAAACTACCAATATCAATGCATATCACCAAAAAAAACTACAAAACATCAACGCATATCAATTAAATCTCACCCGAATAATGAAGAACATCAACATAAGAGGAAAAAAGTTACAAAAGCCAACAAAAAGCTACAATACCTCAACAATAAAAAAACTACAAACATCAATCCATATCACCCAAAAAATACAAAACATCAACGCATATCAATTAAATGTCAGCCAAATAATGAAAAATATCAACATAAGAGGAAAAAAACTACAAACATCAACAAAAAGTTACAGTACCTCAATAATAAAAAAGAAACTACAAATAGCAATTCATATCACCCAAAAAATACAAAACATCAACGCATATCAATTAAATGTCACCCGAATAATGAAAAACATCAACATATGAGAAAAAAAGTTACAAACATCAACAAAAAGCTACACTACCTCAACAATTAAAAAAACTACAAATATCAATCCATATCACCCAAAAAAAACTACAAAACATCAACGCATATCAATTAAATGTCACCCGAATAATGAAAAACATCAATATAAGAGAAAAAAATTACAAACATCAACAAAAAGTCACAACACCTTAACAATAAATATTCTTCAAAAAAAGGACCCGGTGGGATTTGAACCCAGGTCTCTAACCTCAAAGTATAGAGTAATAACCACTACACCAAAGAATCTTATTGAACATATAGTCAGTCAAATAATATTAAACCTCAGCATGTACATCAATAACATAATTTCTTCAAAATAAAGGTCACAAAGAGATTCGAACCCAAGACTTCAACCTCAAGAGCAAGAGTGTTAACCACTGGACCAAACAACCTTTGCTGGTAGGAAACTCAATGAAATAAATATTAAATCTAAGCATGTATCTCAAGAATATAAATTCTTCAAAATAAAACGCATATTGAGTTTCGAACTCATGGCCTCTAGCCCAACAACCCGAGTAATAACCACTGAACCAAATAAATTTTATGAAAACATACTCAATCAATAAATATTAAACCTCAACATATCACTTCAGAAAAAAATAAACCTCACCTAGACCGAAGCTCAACCGCCGTAGCCGTCCACCGTCGACGTCTCACCTCTGTCTGCCATCACTGCCGTCCTCTTCCACCATCGCCGCCGAGAATGAAAACATCCCCAGTAGCGCGTGAGATGCATGTGCGTCGTCTCCAACCTGCAGACGCGTGCATCTCACGTGCCTTCTCTCTGCAAACGGCTGGCCGTCCTCCTTCGTCGTTAAAGGGTCGTTGCAGCGTCGTCGTCATCGAAGATCGCAACGCCATCGTCGTCGCCTCACATCGTCGTCGCATCTCGTCGACTCACATCGACGTCGCATTATTATCGCCTCGCATCGCCGTCACATCGTCGTAGCCTCGCATCTCCTTAACATCATCGTAGCCTTGCATCGCCGTCACTGTCTCCGTCGAGACTCTCCAATTCAGCCAACGACCTCTACGATCCCTAGCTCATCTATGGACTCGCCAAGGCTCAGTCTCCGCAGACTCGGCTCCGACGAAAATTGGCGTGCCGGCGAGCTAGGACACAAAGGTGGAGGTTTCACAACGGAGATCAGAGGCTTTGGCGGAGGAAATTGAACGGAAGAGCAGGTCAACGAATTTCAGTGAAAAATCTACAAGATTCTGGCGGAGCGGCGAAAAGCCTGTGGAAATTCGGTGAAATTCAGTGGAATCCTGCAGCAAGTGTCGGCCAGAGGCGGTTTCCGGTGGAAGGAGGAGGAGGAGAAAAGAAAAATGAAAATTCTAAATTTTTTTGATATATATAGTAGTTTGATAATTGCACAGAAGATCCCTAAATTTATCAGCATATTTTTTAACACCCCATCCCAAATAAAACTTCTTATGATTGCAAAATAAACCCTAGCCTAAAGTTTAGGTTGCGTAAAACAATACTTTTTTATTAGATAATACCTGTGTCGATGCACAAATTTATTAACGAAAATAATTAATATAACATAATGCATTCATAATTTTAATAATTAATCAAATTTTATGATATTTTTATGAGAAATGTATACTATGAAGTTTTAAAAATAAATTTATACATTTATTAACATTATAATATATATTTTTATAAAAATTTAACACAATCTTTGTTGATATTTAATAATTATTTATTTTTATATTTTAAAAAAAATAATATGTGAATTTCAAATAGAATAATATTAACTTTTGTGTAGAATATGAAATATATGTTGATAATGAATCAATAATTATTAAATTAAATTTATAAAATCACGTGTATTGTAAATATAAAAACAACATAAATTCTCTAAGTTATAAATAAAGGTATAAAATAACATATAAAAATAATAAGTATAATTTTAAATTATGTTAATCAATTGTAAAAGTTTAGTGTAATGTAAGTATTACAAATTATAACAAATAAAATAAATAAATAGTTAAAATATTGTTTTGAGCAACTCATTGAAAAAGGACAAATAGTTGTTAGCATTACATGTTAAAAAGTAATTACTTAGTGTTAAAAAGCAATTGCTATGAAAATAATAATTATTCAATTTTTTTATTAGGAATAAATTAACTCTCAAATTCAAGAATATTGATAAAAATTTGTTAGAAATAAAATCTACTTTAAAACGTAATAATATTTGTAAGGTTTAAGAATTACATAATTCCATTCTTGGATCAATCATTTTCATAAATCATAATAATTAAAATCTATAGATAAACATATATTATTATATGGTAATCACGTGAATGCTTATTATTATCTTATTAAAAAATTATATTATTATATGGTAATCACGTGAATGGTTATTATTATCTTATTAAACATAAAAATAAATAATTTTTTAAAATAATTAAAAGTCAAGATCCCAACTAAAATTGAAGAAGATGCAACAGGTGCAATACCTTTGACTTAAAAAAATTAGAAATCCTTTATTCACTTTTAACTAAAATAATTTTATTTTTTATTTGAAATTTTATTGACCTTTAAATAAAAATTACTCTTCAATTGTTGTAAACGGAGAAATTTAATATAATTATCTTTATTGTTAATTATAGAATAAGTATTTTGTTTAATTATATAAATAGAAAATAGTAATGAAGATAAACAAATTTCTGATAAAATGAATATATTTAAATTATACTAATATTTAAATAGTAAATTAGGCCAGCAACTAAGTGTAATAATTTTAGAGAACTGTACAAAAATGTTTCTCACATAGTATCTAGATACTCTTCAATTATTGTAAAAAGAGAAATTTAATATAATTATCTTTATTGTTAATTATTGAATAAGTATTTTATTCAATTATATAAATAGAAAATAGTATAGAAGATCAAATTTATTCAGATAAAATGAATATTTTTAAATTATACTAATATTTAAATAGTAAATTAGGCCAGCGACTAATAGTAATAATTTTAGAGGACTGTACAAAAATGTTCCTCACAAACTACCCGACGAATGAAGGAAATGGAACAGCCAAACAAAGTCTCACTAAAGAATGGGCCATAATATTGAAACTGGAAGAATATTAAGGGATCTATGGAAATGTAGAAAGTGGGGGGATTTAAGACATAAAAAATTATGCTCTTGAAGCATTGAAATATTGAAAGAGCATTGATTAGATCTGCATTGAAAATAGGGGAATTGACTTTAAAATATATTCAATTTTTGGAACGTGATGTGGAATTATGTGTGAATGTCGTGTGACAAGAATTATGTATAAATATCATATGGCAAGAATGATCTCTTTTAATGTGTACGATATAGTTCTAAAATGTTCTCAAATTATTATGAAATACTTTTAATTGGTTCCTTTGCCGGATTTAGTGAAGTTAGTGTCTCAGTCAACAGTTATTGAAATTTAAAAAATTATAGTTAAACAATTTTTAAGTTTAAATTATTTTTTAAAATGAAAAAAGTGCTTATATATCCCTATATAATTCACATAAATCTCAACCTTCTGATAACTGAAAGTCTAATACTACCTCCATCCCAGAGAAAACTTCCTATTTTTGGTCAACTTTCTTAAGTCATATTTGACCATAAATTTAATTATTATATAGTTAATAACATTATCTTGTGAGATATTATTGAATTTAATGCAATATCTATTTTCTAAATATCAATTTTTTATACACCATTTGTATGTGTGACTAAAGTTATTGATGGTCAAATATGGTCTGAGAAAGTTGACTAAAAATTAGAAAGTTTTCTCTAAGACGGAGGGAGCATAACCTTAGACAATAAGTGAAAGTGCAAAAATACTCATTCTGACAAATTTAACCCGGAATTTGGTGAAATGTCATTTTTGCCACTTTAAAAAAGGAAAAAATATATATATTTTACTATCATACACCTAAACCCTAACTGATTGCTTCTTCTTCTCCCTCTTGTTCGCCAATATATTCTTTTTCTATTGGGTGGGTTTGGGAATCTAGCAGGGACTGGGTTTGGATAGCATCGGGGTTGGGAATCAGACTGGAGAGATTGTCATCGGGGCGACAGAACGTGTCAGCAGAAATAGGCAACCACAACGGTGGTTAGTGATGATCATAGGTTTAGGACTCGACTATGCACAGGATCTAGATCCGTTGGGTTGGGTATGGATCCAAAAATTTTATACCCATCGGATCAGAGTCCAGTGAATTGGGTTGTCATTCCTTAATCTATCGTTTTCCATTGACTGCATGTACATTTTCATACACCAAACACTTTTCTTCTGAAAGAGGAGAAAATGAAATAGATACTTCTCTGATGGCTTGAATGTGAGTAGTTACCTGATGTCGTGCTAAGAGAAAATATTCAGCTTCAATTTCAATATCAACAAGACCTTACGGGAAGTTTTTCATCGTATCATCCATCTTAACAAAAATCAACAAACCGATCTCACAACACAACAATCTGCACAATTCAACGGTTATGAAAAACTAGTTTACCAGGTGAGCTGAACATCAAGGTAGAAACAGATGTTCAACATGAATTCGAGGAGAGGGAAATATACCATTGCCGCTCTGCTTGCCATCACTCCACCTACTCTCCTCCCGCCGCCGCCGCTCGCCTACCCCTCCACACACCCCAAGAGCTAGAGGAACCCGACGAAGTCCCGCCACCACCATCTTGTCCACCACTACCGCGACGAAGATCCGCACGATTTGCCACCCCTTGAGCTTCTCTAACCCGCAGAATCGAGTTCATTTTGACCAGATCCAGTGTTAGCAAACCCTTCGGGGTTTTCAATCACACCGACTGTGCCGGTGCCGCCGTACTAGGCACTTTTACAGGAGCTGGGCCACTTCCGGTAGCAATGATTAGGGGTGAGGCGGAATCAATGCCATCGTCGTGCCTCTCAAAGATAGTATTTATATGCCCTAATTGTGGCTACTAGAAAGTAGATAGTATCAAGTCGGGGTCGTCCACGAGGAAAATGATATTTTATCGAGTGTTAAGCGTAATTTAAAACACACAAAGAAGTCACTGTACGTGTGTGGTAACCAAGTTGGGGGTTTTTTTATTATAAAAAACACTATGACTACTTTAAATAGCTAAATTAAACAACACTTAGAGAAAATAATATAGCTACGAACACACTAGCACGAAAGATGTAATTAAGATGATAACTTGTCTTGAGCGCAATTGGTTTACATTTGTAGTCATCCTTTGATCATGGATTAATTAAACTATTTTTATGCATTAATCACATATTGTGGAGAAATTATCAACACCTTTCAGGTGAAGATATTTCTTACCTCTCCTCGGTTATAGTTAGAGTGGGCGATCGGCGCCACACAATAACCCTTACCCCCAGGTCACCCTAGACGATCGGGTCATAGACTTTCTCGAGAATAGCAATACACATGGAGAACCAATACAACTAACACAACATCCTACAAGCGAGAAATATCGGGATAGCACAAATATATCTACTAATAACGACTATGAGGATTGGCCATCATGCTAATCGTTATTAGTGAGCCACATTGATAATTAGTCAAACCCATTCAAAATCATCTCAAATCTAAGCAATTTCATCAATTAATAATCATAATTCGCTGTCACACCCAATTATAACCTAACATCAACTAACGATAATCCCATCGACCAAAAACCTAGCAAATAATTAACCCACAATCATCAACTAGTTGATCATCATAGTCTAAATCATGTACTAACTACACAAGAAAGCACAAAATATACTTGATAAGCAAAGCATAAAATAGGAGAAATCAAATCTCACAAATTCATACTAGAAATGCTTACAAATTGCTCCCAAGAGAATATTTAGCCTAGATTAGCTAAACACATAACAAAAGCACAAAAATCCATGGTAAACATTGGAGAAAAGATGAAAAGATGAAAGAGTAATGTAAACTAGGGTTTTGAAGAGGAGAAAATCCATGCCTTCAATGGGGGAGAGAAGGAGAGTATTTATAGTCTAAAAATTAAAAGAGAAAATCAACAAAATGGGCTACTGGGCTTTTTGACATGGCGAGTGTCAATTTGACACGGTGAGAGGACACGGCCACTGTCAATTTGACACGGCCACTGTCAAGTGTTCTGCTTAACTTCTACCAATTTTCAGAATAATTCGTTTTCTCTTCTAACGTCTTCTCTTCAATATCGAACTCTTCAAACCCAAAATCTTCAAAAGGAGTCTTCAAAATGATTTTCAAAACACTTCATAAATCAAAGAATTAGGACATAAAACATGTGATATCATCTTAACCCTCTACTTGATAAAATGTCGATTTACTTCAAATTAAATCCCTAATATATTACAAAATTAGACTTCCAATGTGCCAAAAATATGATTTAAATTGAGCACATCAGAGGATAGCTAAGACATGATCAGCAGGAGAAATAGTATAGCAGAAAACCAATGAATCTGGAATCATACAAGAAAAGTGGTTTTACAGCTTTTCTGGAACATCTGGGATATACTGCTCTAGCTACAAAATTTAAGAAATACATCAGAGAGTTAGTTCAGGATTTCTATGCAAATGTTGGGGCAGAAAACTTGGACACGGACTCCGAGTGGTATGGGTGAACTTATGTCAGAGGCAAGGTCATGAATTTCATTGCTCAGAAGATTAATGGTATCCTTGGGTTGACCATTCCAGACTTTGTGGGACCATATTCAGAAGATCCGGAGCTATCAAATGATCAGATTCATACAGAGACCACTGGGGGACTAGAGACCAAGTGGCCTGAGCAAGAGAATGCTACTATGTCCAGTCTAACCAGGAAATGGCTAAGTTGTTGTATTGTGTAAGAAAGAAAATTCATGTGAATCTTGGGAGGATAATACAGGAAAATATAGTGTTTCAAGCTGTCTCGTCTAAGAAAAATAATTCTCTGCCTCATCCTTGTGTGATTACAACATTAGTCAGAAAAAGTAAAGAGGAGGTGAAAGATGATGACTACTGCTATCAAGGCAAATTCCAGAACATTCTCTACTAGGAAGATAAATGACCTGCCATGGAAGAGTTCTAAAGCTGATAATTCGAGTGCTGCAGGCCAGAAAGACAGAGATGCTAAGAAGGTGGTAGTTCAAGCCAAAATTGCGTCTTTGAAGTTACAGTTAGCAGCCCTTGAAGAAGAATTGAAGAAGTTGGGTGTTGGCATTGAAGTTCAGGATGAAGCAGCTAGTCCAATTTCACAATTAATATTTTCATGATTTGTTTTGCATTCTGGATTTCTGCCATGTTTGATGGTCCAAAGGGGAAGTATTTTGGATCTGGATTTCTGGTACTCTAGATATTATTTTTGGCCCAGCTAGAAGCTAAGGGCATTATGGAATTCTTATTGAAAATTCTTGGATTTCTAATGATCAACCATGAAATATGTTTTTGATGATTTATGACTCTGTTTGATGTTCCAACATGGGTGTTGTGATTATTGCATGGAGATGTGAAATTGAGGGGGAGCTAAATGTGCTTATGTTTATGTTCCAACATTCATATAAAAATGTTTGTTCTATTTGCAAGATTGACGGATTGAAAATCCAAAAAGGTTTATGGGACCCAAAAAAGGTCAAAGGGAGAGATTGTAAAGTCCAGAATTATTTGAGTTGAAAATTTGTGGAAATTATGCAAATATGGAATGCTGTGTTGTAACATCAATTATTGAATTGTTTGCGAGAAAATGTAGCTTGATGTGAAATCCGAGAAGTATATATTTTTTCCAGTTGGTTTTGATTGCAGAATATATCAATTTCTATATTTATGAGATTGGATTATATTTATGGAATAGGATTGATATGGTATATTCAGTTATGGTGAAGATATGGATGAAATATTTTAATTCCTTACTTCGAGGGATTAGATTATGGAATTCCTATCTCTAAGGGATTTGATCGTTATCAGAATATCTTATATAGATAGAATTCCATGTGCACGAGATACTGAAGATGTGAGATCGAACGTATATATATTGAGGACATTGTGACTGTGCTAATTAAGATTTTAACATAAGAAAATATGCATTCAGATTTCATCCTTTAAGAGTAGTCGAGAGTTCAATTGGTGTTCCAACATGATCCATACACTATTGATCTAAGTTCATAATCGGAAGCCTTAATTTCTCGGGAAAAGGAGATCCAGCGTCTACAAGTTTTGAGGTCAGAGAGAGTCTGATCAAGTAGGATCAGTAGCAAGGGAAGTTTGTAAAATTCACATGTTGTACTTAGAAATGATAAGTTGTGTGAAGTACATTGTACTATCTTGTTCTGATTAGTGAATTTATTCTGAACTGGGTCAGGCCCTGCAGATATAGGTGATTTTCACCGAACTGCATAACCAATTTTGTGTGTTTTTCTTTACATTTTTTTCACACTTGATTTAATATGTTATGTTGGAACACAATAGTACTTATTGAATTAGCTAGGAAAACCGTAATTTCAATAGTCAATGATACTCGATACCAGAAGTATGTAAACGTCATTCAATCATTT
This sequence comes from Rubia balearica, assembly GCA_032355405.1. Lineage (NCBI taxonomy): Eukaryota > Viridiplantae > Streptophyta > Magnoliopsida > Gentianales > Rubiaceae > Rubia > Rubia balearica. Next base: position 1,279 of record JAULKJ010307726.1, on the reverse strand, counting down.
TAGTTGATATCTTGTGGTGGAGAGTTTATATCTCGTGTTTGGTGAAGTTGTGAACATTATTCAATTGTTTTAGCTGATGATGTTGTGCTTGGTGGAGATATGAATGTCAATCTATCATCTTAGCGTATAACATATGCTTGGAGGATCTACTCTTATAAGTTAACTTGGATTATTTTGAAAGTATGAGAGAAACTACTTTCTACTACTTATAAGCCAAATTAGGCTTATTTTATGTAATGTTAATGTCTTATCTTATTAGTAAAGAGTGAATTAGTTCACATGAGTAATTAAAGTGGACCGCAAATGATGGTAGTAATGGAATTTCGCCTTTTACCACTTTCACTTGCTAGTTGCTATGGGACTTTTTCTATCCGTTGTTGGAATAACTTGAATACGTATTAGCTGCTTCGACAGGTTGGTACAGGGATCCCGGTCAGCGAGTCGGGGGGTCCAGGGGGCGAAGCACACCCTAGCCTGGGGTTCCGCCCCCAGCCCGACGGTATAGCACGTCCTCTGTTTGGCCTGTTATTAGTTTGGGCCAAAATGTTTCTGGACCCAAAGCATTGGGGTTTAAGGTGGAGAGGGCTATATATAGTGCCTTGTCATTCTATTGTAAGTCTAAAGAGATAGGATTGGTAGAGAGTAGGAAATATGTATTCTGGTCTTTTCTCTCTAGTGGAATCCGATCTTGGTCGGCCGTGGATGTGGCCAATTGGTAAACCACGTAAAATCTTGGTATTTTTTTCGCTTTATTTTCTTTGCTTGTTCTTTCTTGAGTATTCCGTACAACAAACTGGTATCAGAGCTTCTGGTTAGATCCGTGGTGGGTCTATCAGATTTTGGGTTTATCATATTTGAGGTGGTTGGATCTTAGATCTAATCGAGGAGAAAGATGGCTGCGCTGAACGTGAAGGTAGACAAGTTTACTGGGAGGAACAGCTTCAGTTTATGGCAAATCAAGATGCGAGCTTTGTTGAAGCAACAAGGGTTGTGGGTGCCGCTGACGAAATATTTCTTGGACGTTGGCAGTTCGGACATGGTGGGTCTGGAAGAAAAGGCGCATTTAACGATTATGCTGTGTCTCGCAGATGAAGCCATCACTGAGTTCTCGGATCAAGAGACCGTTGTGAAGCTGTGGTTGAAGTTGGAGAGCTTGTACATGACAAAGTCTCTGACGAAAAAATTGCTTATGAAACAACGTTTATTCGGTCTCCGAATGCAGGAAGGTACGCAACTCAGAGATCATCTAGAGCAATTGAATACTTTGTTATTAGAATTG
>JAULKJ010307715.1:0-11151 GCA_032355405.1 Rubia balearica | reverse complement strand
TGCTAAGGAATAACTTTGTATGATGAGCTTGCTTAATGTGAAAACCCATGCATGATTAATGAGAATGACTTCCTAAATGAGATTCGTGATGATAATGAGAATGATATCCTCGATGAGATTCGTGTTGATGATGAAGTGATAAAGGAAATCATACTTTGCACTTAAATTGTGATGATCATTTTGATGAAACTTATGTTTTGCATGATGTTAGCCATGGATTATTTTTCTATGATCACTAATATGCATTGGTTATTAGAGAGTAGCAAGGATGTAACAACCCCTCAACTATCTCCTAAACCTGAGAAAATAGCTAAGGACTCGACATTGGCTAGGTATGGACATTCACTCTCTATGGCCAGCAAAGCGCGTAAAGGTAAGGATGGTACTTCGTGGAGACCTCTCCACAAGGACATCATCGTGGGTGGAGTTTTTGATGGTGAATCCAGAGACCTAATGGTAGGCTCTTTTTAATCAAATTGCATAAAGAAATAGGTAGTGAGGACGACAATAAAAATACGGTGCTCTTTTGACATTTCTTGGTAGATAGATTTTACATATTTTCGTGTGTTACAAATGCTCTTGGGGTGAAACTATTGTTGATTTTCAAGTTAAGATCGAGTCTCATGCTTTTCAAGTTAAGATCGAGTCTCATGCTTTTCAAGTTAAGATCGAGTCTCATTCAAGGGCCTGTTCACCAGCCAGCCTCGTGTCAGCCCCCCCTCAACACGAGACTCCATCTGACACCTTTGTGTTCAGCCTCATGTTGTGCAGTAGGTCGGTCAAAACTACAGATTTTCTAATATTGAAATTTAAGCCAAAACATGCATTTTTTGCCAATGAATTCAGCAAATCTTTTATTCCCTAGGATGGTTGATGTAAATAGTACTATACTAAACATCACCACCTCCTTTAGGCATTAATTAAGTGGTACTTTTGTCCCCCTAGAGGTTCTATTTTCACCTATGTCATCCTTATCTAGTTTGTACCTCCCTCCTAAATCAACCCCTCTTAGATGAGCATGAATTGCTGAAAATATGAATCCTTAGTACATTCCCCTGCCCATAAGAATCATTTATCTCATTCAAGTTCCTCTAGAATACTCACTTTCACTTCACTTGGGAGAAACTAAAAAATTTGAAGCTTTTCTCTAAAAAATTGGCATATTTTTCTCCTTGTGTGGATTTTGCATCTCGTAGCTTCAAAATTTTGGTAATCCTTTGAACCTTGTGTTTTCTTTCTTTTTTAGCACGATTTTGTTGTGATGATAAGGAATAATTTCTAAACCTTGAAGTGTTTATGGGCAAGCATGTGGCTTATATGAATGATCTTGCATTGATCTAAGTGTGGGGGAAGTATATGTTCTTGTGCTTTGATGATATTATCTTCCTTGTGTTTTTTTAGGAGGAGTGATTCTTTATTCCATGACCTTCCTGATGAGTTAATATGAATTTCCATGAGCATGTTATTTAGGAAGAATGATTCTTGATTGAATAGCCCTTATGTTAAAAATGCGTGGTTTGGAATATCTTGGAAATTTAGAAAGAGTGTTATTATTGAATGATACTTGATGCATATCTTTGGATATTATTGCATCACCATTTCCTTCTTGTTGTGATAGAATGGCTCCAAAAAGGAGTAGGCCGGAAAAAGGAACAACTTTATGGAGTGACAAAGGGAAGAAGTCGGCTAAAGTTGGAAGACAAGATCTGAAAACTTCCCTTCCTCCTAATCACGCCTTTGTCGTTGAGGAGTTCATAGGGTTAACCAACATTTTCGGGAGTACGGCCCGAAGATGGAGGTAATAGAATAGCCCAAAGAGGACCATATTGGAGACGAAGTTTGTATGCAAGGAGACATTGATAGCTCTAGGTCTATTCGAGCCCATCACTTATTTGCTAAGCCAAATAGACCTAGAGGGTTTCATAGACATGCATTCCAAGACTTACATAAAGTGAACTTTGGAGTTTTTGGCGACCTTGGAGCAAGTAACGAATAATGATGAGAGGAGGATCATCCATTTCCTCTTGGATGATAAGGATTACACTATGTCGCATTGAGATAGCCTAAGAATTCGGGTGAAAGTACGGAAAACATGTTCCAAGAACGCACAAGTAAGGCCTTCCATTTTCATTTTTTTGAAGGATTCTTCCAGACACGGAAAGGAGACATCTATGCAAGAGTACCGCAATAGTTCACCTGACTTTGGGGTACGTCCAACGACTCCTTTACATGGGTGTATTTTTCCATGGAGAGGTCTCATAGTGCCCCAATCAGTACTTCTAAATCCTTTGGGCGATAACCCTAGAATGGACTTTCTATCCCAATATGGTGGGGGCCTTTATGGAGGAATGCTTAGCCTTGGGACAAAAGAAAGATGGCGAAATGCCAATGGGAGGCATGGTCAGACTTATAGCCTAACAATTGGGACATCCGGCTCCTTCTTCATTTTCATTGGAAAACTTAGGTTGCTTGGGAAGGAAGTACACTATGGAAAAGCTAGCACGAGCTTCAATGTTTGCAACCACTATCTAGGAGAAACGGTTCATTTGGTTGTATGGTGGTACTACAGCTTCATGGTTCCTCCACAACTGGAGCTCCCTAGCCACTAACAACCAAGACACTCTATTGAAGGACTTTTACTGACTCTTATCAAGCTTGGACATGGACGTTGAGGAGGAGAATGGTAATATTCCATTAAGAGCACCACCTACCCGCAGTCACCTACCCCTAGACTTCCTCAACCAACTAGGAACAACTCGTGAGTTTTACCCAAATAGTGCAAGAGACTGGTCACGCGGTAAGAGGGATGGGTTTACAAATGGAGGAGTTCAGGACTATGTTGGATTCTATGGAGGGTACCGTGCGAGAGGAGATAGGTTGGACTCCATTACTGGTAGGTTATTCATGAGAAGTTCGGCATAGTTTGTACTAGACCATCCGAAAGAGTGGTAGTAGATATTTGAAGGTCATTCGCAAGAATGGTACTAGATGAAGGTTATTCGCAAGGATAGTACTAAAAAGAAGGCCACAAACCCAAAAACGAGGTAATAGATGGAATTGAGGTGGGAAAAGGTAGAATCGTAGTTCAACATTGTTTAAGATGAAACGGTTGAATCAATAGGCACTATGGCTAACACCAGCCAACGGGTACTAACTGGGAAACATGGTCATGCCAGAGGCTATCCGGCACCAGCCGCTTAGAGCAACAAGGCCGTGTCATCCGAAACTCTTGTAAGGCTAAGTATGGACACAAACCATGCTATTTTACATGGCCTATGTTGTTTCATGTCCAAGATTCGAAAACCAGCCCACGGGGTGTGAAGAATGACATGGATGCGCCACCGTTTTGCTCAGAAAACAACTCTTATCAGACGGTCTGTAAGATTTCACACGGCACATGCAATTTAACTGATTAAGAAATGCTTCCTGCAAATGGCTCGTGCCAAAAAACACAGGCTGCAAGCATTAGGAGCTTAAAAATAGATGACTAGCTGACAGACCATCCTGGCCGGCACGACCGTGCCAGGCTTCCCGGCCCATTTCAGAACCATGCCGGCATGACCATGCCTGGCGACACGGACCGTGTCGGCCCTCAGCTGGTTCGACCATGACCGATTGGACGGGTTGTGCCATTTTTGGCTGCTAGAGTTTTTACCCTATTTCAGGCCCTTTTCAAGATCCAAATTTCCTATTACTATATATTGGAGCCTATGTCTACTAGGGTTTAACTTTATACTTATTTTAGACTCCTAAGAGTAGGGTAGAGAGAGAAATGAGCTATTCATGCTCTCTAAAATCTTTTCTTTTCTTCTTTTTTTTATTTTACCAAAGGGCATTGAGTCCAATGAAATATTTGGGTTCAATGCTTAGGGAGTAGTTAATTAACTTGGAGATTTTATTTGTATTCATGATTTGGTTTTTTTGAGAGATTCGATAGATCTACCTATCTTTATTTGTGTATGATTATTATGTTATATTGTTCTTAATGTTCTTATCAATTGTATGATTATCACACTAATATTGGCACACATTGTAGTCTACTTTCATGTTGGTGCACTTATTGATATCCCCCGGGAAGGAAACCTAGATGTTCTTGGGGTAAGATAGTCTGGGAATGTATTGGTGTGTGCATGTGGGTCACTGAGTCAATGTTAAGATCGACCATACAACTAGTTAGCTAGCGAGTTGGTCTGAAGGGTTACGAATAGAGATGGTGTTAGTAGCAGACTAGGGTTAGCATTTTGAAACCTTAGAGCTATCGAAAGGTACTCCCCCCTGCCTTTGTAGGCCTGAAGGGGATCATTCTTGGTGGAGTGTCTGGAATGTATCGTACGGGGGAGATTTAGATCTACACAGCAGGCAGGGCCATTGTTGTACTCCCCGAATTACGGAGGTAGAGCCGATGGAAGATTACATGCGCACCCTACGTGACAGGTATGGGAAATTTTTTACCATTGACCCCACTACGTTTCATAAACACTAAGATAGGTTTATATGTCTTGCATGTGATTAAATTCAGGTTAAAAACATAATATCGATCATGCTACGCATATATTCCCCTAGTGCTTGTTTTATATAGTTTCACTCTTTTGTGCTTTCGTATGCTCTTAGTTGTTAGTAAACCCCTCGCCCCCCCAAAAAAAAACCTACTTTAGCAATAATAGCAATTCTTCATACGTGGTCAGATTAGCAACCCGATCGCGGTTGTGTGTAGTTAACTTGTAGATACCTAGCATCTGTATCGGTGAACCCGGTCTTGCCACTATCTACCCCATAGGTAGTATAGTTGTTGGAATGGGAGCAACATTATAAATTTTTATCTTTGATCCTTGAAATGTTCTCCTCTCGATTTAGTGAGTGCATTTCTCGTGAAAAAGATTTTTTATTTATTAGAGACACTGGGAGGGGCGGGTCAACTACTGGGAAACCCAAGGCTTCATCCTTGAATAATCAAGTTATTGAATGATATTGTATCTGTTTTATAGATAATAGCTAAATTATTGTTGTCAAAATTCTTGTTGTGGGTCTTCCACTGGAATGATGTTATTGCGTCTCCTTGTCTTTATGATGTTTTTTTTCTTTTTTAGGTTCTTCCACTAGATAAGATTTTCAAACTGTATAGGTTTATTAAAATTGTACACCTTGTATCTCATATGAAGAAATGGATATACCGAGTAGGAAGAAATGGATAAGGAGATGTACTAAATCAAAGTTTAGAGCTTATGTCTGTGTGAGATGAGAGAAAAGATGCATACGAGGCTTCTATTACTAAGTTGGAGGGTGATTATCAAGAATTGATTATTGCTTGTTCCCTCAATTTTAATAAGTTACATAGGTTGTGTCATCAAGAGAAATAATGGAGAAGTGTTCTGTCATCTACTATGGCTAAGTTACAGCAAAAAAGCAGGATTCTGGTAAAGACTTTGGTACATGTTGACAATGTTTATCTGAAACTTGATACTGTTAAGGATGAGCTGTCTTCCACAAAGACTTTGGTAGCAGAGTAACAGCCTAAATATGACATACTAATAGCTTTAACTTTAAGTCTAGAGTAATCCAACAAGCATTTGACTAAGTAAAACCAAATTTTAGCGGTGGTGAATCGTGAGACAGTCCAAGGCCTTGGTTCTTCTCAACCATACTCATTGAGGGATGTTCATAAGAAACCTAAAAGGCCTCTGATTCTAGTGCAATTCTAGCATATCTAGATATTGAGGAAGATTTACTTAATTACGAGAAAAGGATTGAAGGAGTCAATGATGTGGCGCTACAACAAAGTGTCCCAATATCAAAAGACGGTGAATTTAATGAGTTCTCAACTAGACCGAGATGACTATAGTCCAGTTCAAGATCGGAGGTTCTACTATCAGCAATAATTGTGTAGGTATCGCTGATTGAATCCGAAAGACCATCCCTCTTATAGAAATATGGAGTATTTTCTTGGGCATTGTGAAGATGCAAAAAAAAAGAAATGATATTTTTCGGGAATTTTGTTACCATCGCATAGTGTATCTTTATTTTGTGATTTTGTGTTATCTAATTTATGGAACGTTAAGCTTTATTCCCTTGTTGATGTGGATGATCATCTTGTATGAGTAAATTTTCCTTCTTGTTATTTGTGATTATCCTGCACAAGGGAATTGGAAGGGGGTAAACCCATTTTTTGCAAGCCACAAGTGATTTTCCTGCTTAAGTCGCGGAGTGGGGCGGTGTCCGTATTTTACATAGGCACAGGTAATTTTCCTGATTAAGTTTCGAGGTGAGGCGATGCCTGAATTTTGTGAAGTCACATGTGATTTTCCTGCTTGAGTCGTGGGGTGGGGCGATGCTCGTAGTTTGCGAAGCCGTAGGTGATTTTCTTTCTTAAGTCACAGGGTGGGGCAATGCCACCGCATGTAATTTTCCTGATAAGCCAAGTTGGGATTTAGAAGATACGGTAGAAGAAGAAGGCTTTTTATAGGTGGAAGAGAGAGGAAAAAAGGAAAATAAACACGTGTTTCAATCGTGCAGTGCACATACCGTACAAATTGGCACGGTCTATGCTAATGAACCATGTAGTTTTATGGTTCATGGTACACAGCCCGGGCAAATCTACATGGACCGTTCTTCATATTTGACCCCAACTTGTTTCTGTCGCTACAAGTAAACCGTTAATCTGTTTTGGGAGTTCTTGTAGTTGATTTATGCTGCTTGCGAAGAAAAATACAATCATGTTGTCCTTAGGTGCCAATTTGTCTTGGATTTTTATCAAAACCTGCTTCCAACTCCCTGATAATTTTTCATCCACAACTTTACCTTCCTTCTTCAATCTATCTTCTACAAGTTTGTAAGTGGCCTTCCTTCTTCTCCCAATCTTGCGAATGGCCTTCCTCAACCTTCTACCATTCTTAAGAGTAACCTTTCCATGATGGTCACTAAATAAGCTCACAAAACAAGTAGAAATCGACCAAATCATAGAGCTAAATCACATTAACTACTAAATACTTACAAAATAGGAAAATTATGGGAGGAAACCACACAAAGTCATTCTAACCCCCATATTTGGTAAAACACCTAATAATTTAGCTATCCACCAACAAAATAAAATTTAAAAAAGTGGTGCTAAATGCTCTGAGAAAAAATATATTTTCCGTCTCATCAAATCCCACACAATTAAACCTTTACTTGTCCACGAGTAAACAAGAACAAGCAAAGATCTATGGTTATAGCTAAGCAAATGTTTTCACAAAGTACACCCAACACTTTACTCCTTAGGACTACCTAACCCAAAACAAAAGAGTTAACAAGAACCCTCTTATCCCGTACTAACATGTCCTAAACCAACCAAATCATACCAAGAATAAAAATGAAGTATCATGTTCCCAAAAAAGGTAAGAGATCTAGATAGTTTACTCTATCTCAAAAGCTACCATATAGATACAACAAAGGAAACATATTCTAATTTTTCATTTTCTCGTATTTTCTCTCATTTTTTGTAAGAATCCTCTCGGGTTCCTAGCATCTCATTTTCTTTCAAACCACAAATGTCACCTTTTCCCACACCATATGACCTCTCATTTTTCCATAGGTTACTCTTTCCGATTTTCAACCTATCCGTGCCTCTCAATTTTTCTAAGTCAGCCTTTCAGGTATTTGACTTAGTGGGATTAGTTTTTTATTTTTTTCAATTGAAAATGCTCTTAAGAAAACTACTTCCTACACAAAGGCAACTACAAATCATAAGTATCATTGATCTCCCCCCCCCCACACTTAAATCTTGCATTATCCTCAAAGCATGCACACATTTTAGAACACATTTCAAGAACCATGTACGTCTACACAGTTCGTGAGTTGAACTTGTCCTATCCCATTTTCTCAATTTTCCTCTTTGCTCATTTTCTCCAAAAAATCATGTTTAGGAGTTAATCCTCGGGATGCTAAGAGATCTAAGATATATTTATAAGTTTCTCCCGTAGTCACTCCTAACTACAATGACGTAACTAGCGGTAAGTCCGGGTGTCATCCATAGAGACACTAGTATCTAATAAGTTAACCAAACACAATCCACAATCGGATATAACCCCTATCGTATGTCGGGAATAAGTTATAGTAACAGACAAAGAGGGAGTTTTTGTTTAACTAACAACTATGAGCATATGTGAAAAGCGATGTACGATATCAATTAACTAATCTTGGAAGTATTTTCATAACATAGCCGACATGTGAATTCGATCCTAGATTCTATTCACATAAGGACCTATGATCATAACTACATGTTCATGTCACATAGAGTGGAGATGGCCAAGAATTCCCACCATCTATCACATAGTGGTTCTTCTCCCATTTAACCATCTCACCTATTTCATAATTAAGGATGTACCGCAATCCTTCAATACCGCTAACACCCCTGTAATCTCACTCCTGGTGCTAACAAGATGTCACTTAAATGACTTTAGTATTGCATAGGTTACAACAGTTAAATGTGGGAGTAAGTATATAACATCTTCGGGCTCTCCACTATGGACATTGATCCTAGGCCTAGAGAGGAAAATAAATCAGTGCCTTGTGATGATTCTAGGGTTGTCAAGACCTTAGTTTCTATAAACTATGAACACTCAAATTATCCGGGTAAGCCATGGTTTCCCCTATTAGGAATTTCTATACAGTAACCCACAGTCCACTGCTCCTAACATGCAATTCCTCACACAACTAGCCAATTAGATTAAATTCCAACTAATCTCCTTGGTACTCTCAACAAAGATTTAACTACAAACATCTCCCCGGTACTCTCGAGACTAAAATGGCCCCTCTAATGTAACACTCCCAAATTAGCATTTAATCCTAGAATGGAATAATGAATGAAATCATTTGTGCATCATAAAACATATCATGGCTTTAATCATAAAAGAATATAAGACACAAATCATGCAAACTATTCATAAACATAAAATATAGAAAGAACCTAGAATCTCACAAACCCAAGTCACGTCATGAATACAAACACTACCCCAAGAAATAAAACTACTCTAGAAGCATTAAATTCATGACAATCATTTGATTTAATGTCATGGATCTAAGAAAATAAATGAAGAGAGAAGATATAACCCTAGCCTCCTCTTCCTACCTCTAACTAAAATCTACTCTCTAGAAAGATCTAATGCTTCTACTTGATAAAATCCATGGAATTCATTGAGTTAAATATCATGGATCTAAGAACTAAATGAAGGAAGAAGAAGCACCCTAGAGAGAGAATTATCCTAGCCTCCCTTCCTAATTACCACTCTCTAAAATATACATTATAACTACATATAAACCATTGAAGACAAAAAGCTCTTTTTATTAGAGAAGATAATTGGGCCTCAAAAGCCAAAGTTTAAAAAACCCCAGTGTCACGCTGTGTCACGGGTCACCCCCTGAGGAGGCTAACCGTGCGGCCTAGCTGCGCTCCTCACAACGACTACCACCTGGAACCCAACGCACATCGCACTCAGCCCGGCTGCATCTTGCACGTCGGCCCTTTAGGAAGGCGCTGACCGAGTGCCGCAGAAAGACACACGGGTTTAGAACGGGAGCATGGCTCCACAAACGGACAACGAAGAAGCAATACAAGACCTTCCAACTAGGATGCAAATGCATGTTTTCATTATATTGCCAAAAGGTAACCGGATGTGGGTAGCTCAGTACTCCACATATATGGTGTACAAACATATTTACAAGTACTAGGTACAAGAACAAAAGTGAGGATTTCGCATAAGGGGCACGCAGGCCATATCCTCTAAGGGCTAGCTATGCTAGGCTACTTAGTACCATATTACAAGCAAAAGAGAAGACTTTCTAGGCTAGGAGCTTGGGACATGTCTTCTCGGGCCGAGACCGGTCGCTGGGCGCTGGGCTGGCCGGCTGGATGCTGGGCGCTGGACACAGAGCGCTGGGCGCTGGACACTGGGCACTGGACTGCACGAACAATCACAGGTGTGTCAAGTTTTGGTGCGGCCTTTTCCGCTCTGCTTGACTGAGCCTTAACTCTTCTCTTTGATCGCACTGCAGCAACCACCTGGCCGATCGCAAGCTCCGTTAACGAACTCAACCGTCCTGGCTCTCTTGATCCCACCATGGCATTACACCGCATATTTAATGCCCCCATGGAGCGTGGTACTTCCTCTTCGGGCCCCGACTCTTCAAGCTACTGCTCCTGAACTACCTCGCTCAGTGCCTTCCTGATCTGTCTCGAGTCCTCGAGCAACATAGCAGTTATCCTCTGCTCTGTTCGAAAATCAACAAGGGAATGATTCCCTTTGCACGTCCTACACACAAGCTGCGCCTTTCCGTTGTTTTTTTCTCCCCACCTGGGTTTGAACCTGGTTGAACTGGCCGCACTTGCACCGTGGTTTCCACCATTCCTTCCTGACCCTGAACTGGGCCGGTAGCTACCTTCACTGTTCGGACCGGGTCTATAGTTACTCCCCACCTTGGGAGAACCAACCCTCGTACCATTTCCTCCCTTGGCAACAGTAGAACCGTTCACCTCCCCATTAGCTCTTAACGATCCTCCACCTCCATAGTCCCCTAGACTTTCGATGAATGTAACCGTAGAGTTATAGTCAGTGCAACGAGCTCTCCTTAGCTCGAGTCTAGCCCACAGCTTCAAACCCTGACTGAAGTCATGGAGCTTGTACTCCTCCGGATGGTCGGGTAAGTCGATCATACAACCCTGAAAGGCCAACACATATCCCATAACACTGTCGGTTTGAGTCAGAGTCCTAAGTCTCAACAATGCCTGTTCCTTCACATTCGTGGGCATGAATTGTTGCTTCAGCTGAGCTTCAACTCATCCCACGTGTCGATGGCTAAGCGTCCTGCTTTTATCTCCGCGTCCTGGGATCACCACCACACCATAGAAGAGCCCTCCAAGTACATCGTGGTAACAGTGACCTTCTCGGCTTCCAAGTCCGTCTCGGTCGCCTTAAGGTATTGCTCCATTTCGTACAAGAAGTTATCCAACTCACTCGCGTCACGTGGCCCGCCAAATTTCTTAGGTTCGGGGACTTTCCGTTTGTGCACAGCACGAGCACCACCGCCCCCCACCTTGGGACAGGTTGGCTACAGCCTGCATGAGAACGCTCACGTCTCCGCCAAGCTTATCAATGATGCCTCTCATCTCAGCAACATCCG
>JAULKJ010307704.1:0-11152 GCA_032355405.1 Rubia balearica | reverse complement strand
TATTGGGAATGACTCTAAACAAAGAGAAAATGTAGTAGATGACTCTATTGACAAAAATGAAATCATTGAGTTGAAAATGAGCAAAAGAGCAAGAAAGGCCAAATCATTTGGTTCTGATTTTATTACTTATCTTGTAGAAGGAACAACAGATGAATTGAGTGATAGAATACCTTACTGTTTCAATACTGAAACTGATCCCAAAAAATTTCGATGAGACAATGAGATCTTGGATGCATTGTTTTGGAAGGAGACACTAAATGATGAAATATAAGTAAAATCACTTGGATATTCAAAGACTTACCTTATGGTTCCAAACCTATTGATTGATTCTTAAAAATAAAATGAAGGTGGATGGCAGCATTGACAAGTACAAGGTGAGGCTTATAGCTAAAAGTTCAACACATAATCATGACCTTGACTATTTTGATACTTATTCTACAGTAGCCAGAGTGACTATGATACGGGTACTACTTGCAATAGTCACAATTTAAAAGTGGCATATCAAATGAATGTTTAAAATGCATTCTTAAACGGCGAATTGAAAGACGGGATTTACATGAAAAAACTTGAAGGATTTGTAGTGCTTGGACAAGATCACAAACTGCGAACTTTTGAAATCCTTGTATGGACTTAACAAGCTCTGAAACAACTAGTTTACAACACATGTGCATGATGAGGAAGAAAAGGATCCACAAAGCGGTAAGGTCCTCTTTTTTTCAACTTCAGTTCAGTTAAGTAAACTATTATTTTTATATTTATGTCCCTTATAATTCATTTTCACCTTGTTTTTTATATTAAGATGGAATTTCTAACGAGTTTGAAAAAAAACAATGACAGATTTAACATAACCACAACGTTAAAGCATGCCCTCTACACATGGGCATGATGGATAGACCATAATATTTATCCAGCTTGGACAAGGGTGTTTTTTCAAACACTTTCCACAAGTAACAATATTTACAATCCATTTCATGTTACAACATATTGAAATAAACGCTTAGTTTCCAGGCTTTCTTTCTGTACACAGTGGAAATTAATGAGGTAACCCCGAGAGCGAAAAAATATGCATAGGAAACAGAGTCAGCTCTGGAGTTGGTGATTTTGCTTTATATAACAAGGATGTCTAATACTATAAAAGATATAAATCTAACTGTGTATAGGGATTCAGGAAAATTAGGAATGACTCTTTGCTTGCATTGGTGTGTTGCAGGAGTCGATGGTACTTGTAATGAAATAATGTACAATCTACGTCTATGATTAGAGCTCTTTAGATTTGGAAGCAGAAAGGAGTCGAAAACATTTGTTGCAAGTTGATATTCTTAATTCTTGTTAAGAAATTGGAAAATATACAAATATAACCCTATATAATTGAGAAAATGCAAATTTAACCTTGCTATTATTTTTAGTGCAAAAAACCCTAACTATCAAATGAAAGTACAAATATAACCATATGACACCAATTCTGACATTGACCAAGTATTTTCTGTCGTTGATTGATTGACAAAGACCAAAATGGCCTTATACTTAAACCCTGAAATATGATTGACATTTTTGCCCTTATGACCGCGGTCCCCATAAAAATATTAACTCCCTTTGGATTTCAGAAATTCTGCCCGGTGTTTTTATTATCTAGTCCTCCACCATGTTCATCCACCACCTCCGGCCACCTACCTCCTAGCCACCACCCTACGCCTACCCCTTTAGCGCCACCTCTATCATCATCCCCCGCCACCACAACCACCTCCCGCTACCACCACAACATCATCATCAACTTCTTGCTAATTCTATAAAACCCCATTAAAACAGAACACCAACAATGGCTGTTAAGTTCAGACTAAACCTTAATCCTTAAACTCTACCCCTAATAATGACGGTTAATGGCGGCGACGTTCTAAGCATTTACAGATTTGCAAGACAATGCCATCAGAAGCATGGCGGCTTGATCTTCTTAGAGAATTCAGAACCTTTCCCCATCTCTTCCCCTTCAGCAGAATCTCTCCGCCGAGCTCAACTAGCTTCCTCTTCAGTGACTCTCCCAGTCAGCCGTTCTTCTCGTGTGTGGCGGCGGTGGCGCTCTTCTTGCTCTTACCCTTTTCTTTATTCACCACGCCCATCTTCTGCCTCCGCTTCTTGATGAACTAAGGATTTATTGTCGGGTGAGGGCAATTAGCAGAAGAAGAAGATGGGTGGGGCAATATGGTCATTACCTAATTAGTAATTCTTTAATTTTTTTAATCATAAACCATCAGTTGAAAATTATTTTAATTCATATACCATCAAGTAACATACCAACAACATAAATTTTATTTTAATTCAAAATATAAATATAATTATTGAGATGTTTTTTAAAAATAATTATGAATTTATTGATGTGAAAATTATTTCAGCCCAGCCCAAATGTCCTAAAGCTTAGGATATATATAATACACAAATCCAAACCATAGTTATGATGCGTTAACATTTTCTTCTCCAATGTAGAACCTACTCACCCTCTTTCACCAAACGCTCGTCACCACCACCAAGCACCCGTCGCCACCACGAGCATCTGTTTTCACCACCGATCGTCATTCGCCACCACCGAGCACCTCCAACAGCGTCAGCCACCACCACTGAGAGCCTAGGCGAGGCCTTGCTAGGGTTTTCACGACTTGCTCTCACTCTGCGAAGCTTTCTCCATCGTGACCCGTTCTTTTTTCCACCGTGAAGTTTTCTCACCAGAAGCCATACGCCACTACTTCGATAAGTCCCCACACCAACTCTAAACCGTCGCCGCTCAACCATTGTGCCACTAGCATTTTAGGCCATCAACCTCTCTGCCCCGCCACCAGCCTTGCTGACTCGTCACTGCGCCGCTCGAGGATGCCGGATTTGAATTAGGTTTGCAGTTTCAAGATTTAGTGTAATATTCTTTGTGTTGTTCTTCATTTGTAAATCTAGATATGCATATGTACTTGTAAATAGTTTGAGTTTTGTTTGTAATTATGGGTTGTTTCCTCGATATTTTGTAAATTTGGATTTGATTCGTATTTACATGTTACCAGATTTGGGGTTATTAATGCTGGCCGGAAACTTCCTACTTATGCTTTTGGTAGTTTTTTTTAATTCCATAAATGTTACGTGAGACATCGCACATGACTTCTGTGAAACAAAATGAGGTAAATATGATGTGCGATGTTGCACCTGGCTTCGGTCACAATATTTTTTACCTCGGTTATTTCTCAGAAAAATAGAGGTAAAAAGTACTTCTTACTACTCCTAAATTTACCTTGATTTTTTAGGGCTGAAAACGGGGGTAAAAACCCCTGCACAACCGAAGTAAAAGGTGTTATTTCTTGCAGTGAATTGATGTAATTGATGAGGTGATTTGATTTTTGTTTTTACTTATTGCAACGAGAATCGTACAACTTTGAAAACCTTTTTTATATAAATATATTGCAATGTTTAAATAATTTTAACTTGACACTAATAATTATTGAAATGAGGTTTTTTTTATTATTGGTCTAACTGTTAGTCGATCTAAAATAGTGATGGTCATTCTTCAATGAAACTAGTGATCGTCACTTAAGTAACAGGGATTTTCGTTGGTATTTTTGTGGTGGCGGAATTACAATGTTCCTTCCGGAGTTGACCTCTTCATCTCACTTATGTATCGGGCTATTCCGACTACGTTCATCTCCGTGCCCTCTCGTGTTCGAAGATGGCATGCGATCTTCCTATTCGTCGAACAGTCTTGTTGGCCACTCTGGCATCCTCTGTTTCTTCTATCATCTTTAGCTTCTACATCATATCCTTTTACGACACCATGATTGTTTGCAAGAATTCTGAGCGGTTTATGAGTTCCGACGTCGTTTAGAGCCGCAATTAGTCTCTATGGGCGTGAGGAACAATTCTGCCCCATCTTGAAAGTTTCCATTTAGCTTGAAGGCCTTTGGCTCCTGTAAGCATCTCCAATGGGTTCTCTTCTAATTGATGATCCTTCTTCCATGGTGTGTAAACTGCATGTACATCGATCGTAATACATCTCATTAAGGCAAGTGTGCCACTAATAGAGGAACGGATGGTGTAAATAATAAACTATTATTTATCCATAATGCACATATATTTCTATAATATTGTCAGGTAAATAATTATTAAATTTTAATATTAAAATTATTATTTTAAAACAAAATTTTAGGTGCCTTGGAGAGATAATGTGATGAGTAAAATGAATTTGAAGTGGGTGGGTATAAGTATGAAATTTCCAAGTGGACATGGGTATGAAGGAATCATAATCCCTACCTGCCCCACCCTACCACCATCCCTAACGATGCCAATGTCGATTCCAATATTTGTAACAGGTTGATGATGTCAATGCCTCGTTCTACAACTCGTTCCATTTCCTGCAAGATAAAAAAGACTAAGGTCAGGCAGGGCGGCCTTGCTTTGTGCCTGCTTTGACATTCAAATCAGGTCAGAAAGTCATTGAAAATTTTTATAGCGTGAGGAGGAAGAGAAAAATAAACTTCCTCCCCGCATGTTATACACCGCTTGTTATATGGATTGGACGGCTAAATGACAGGAGCTTCCATTTCACTCACTCATTCTAAGCCGTCTGTACTTTATTCTCTTGTTAGGCTATTTTGTTAAGATTGGACTACAAAGGCCATACCTTATTGACCTTTTACATCAATGAGTATTTTCTTATGGAGAAAAGTGCATATATAACCCTACATAATTCACGTAAGTGCAAATACAACCCTGTGATAATTTAAAATGTAAATATAACCCTAGATAGCTAATATATGTGCAAACATAACCTTTTCTGGCAGTTTGAGTCCAGATTATATTAAAAAGACAAATTTACCCCTGGACGGTATATGTTTTAAAAAACTAAAAAACTGTGACTTAGTTAATGACCGTATTTCCCCCACTTATATTCGTCTCCTTCTGCAAATCACCACCTCTCGTCATTTCATCAATCACCCTTTCTCCTTCTGCATTTGGTTTAACACCAATTACCCATTCATCTCCTTAACTAAATCAAAAAACTTCCATCCGACTTGGGAACCCAAAGAATGATCGAGCAGAGGGAGGTGTTGTTCGTGGCAGCCTAGGATGGTGGTGGGGTGGTTGTTGGGATCCACGTCAAACGAGCAGTGAAAATTGCATCCACTTCGAGCGAGAGGTGGGAAGTGGTATTCGTGGTGGCTGGGGGTTGTGGTGGTGTTGGAAGGGTGGTTGCTGGTGTCTACGCCAATCAAGGTTATTACGGTGAAAACCAACAAAGGGCGAGCGGTGGTGATTTGTAGAAGGAGAAGAAGATGGGTGGTATTCGTGGTGTGTTTTGCCACTGTGGAGGGGGTGGTCGCGACAATGGGGCTAGAAGTTAACGGAGGTGGGCGCGAAAACAGAGGTTGGGCGTCGGCAGAGGGTGGTTGGAGGTAATGAGGGTGGTGCCAGAGGTGAAAGGTGGTAGTGGGGCTGGCTGGAAGGTGGTGAGGGTGGTGGTGGCCGGGTAGAAAGGTGGTGGGCTGGAAGGTGGTGGTGGTGGACCATTGGCGGTGGCACAACTTAAGGGTGGTCTGGTGGTGGTGGTGTTCGGTGGTTGAGGGTTGTGGGCGGAGGGTATTTTTGTCTTTCCTTTTTTTGCTTTAGGTCGAAAAGGTATTTTGGTCATTTCTAGTCAATCAATGGTTGGAAATGACCAAAATGTTGGAATATAGTCTTTAGGGTTACGTTTGCACTTATGTAAAGTAGTTATGGTTATTTTTGCACTAAAAATTATCTCAGGGTTATATCTGCACTTCTCAAGTATATAGGGTTATATTTGTATATTTCCCAATAGTATTTTATCATGTTGTATCACCAATATTTACCTCTATCTGCAAATAGAGGTAAATATTTTATCATGCTAGCATAGGCCACTCTTTCTTTTTCAGCAATTTCCCTCTCAAAGCATATTGGACGACCAATGGGACTAACAAGAATTGTTTTCGGTGTCCAATAGGCTAGAGGTAAATCACATAGCTTAACCCATATTGGAACAGAATATGGTTCATTCATATCCATATCTCTTTCCCACAATTTAGCAATCACAGGATTGTCATCAAACATTATCATCCATTTTTCAACAATTTCATCACATACAATTTTTGAAAACAGTTTCACCATGAATATACTTTTCTGCAATTGCCAAATCTTAATCACATTTTCCCTCAAATTCTATATAAAAAATAACCTCCAATTACCTTGTATGGTGGATTGCATCCAAATGTCTTGTAGACAATGCACCTTTCCCATAATTTCACATCATCTTTAACTTAATCTGCTGAAATTTCTCCAAGTTCTATCCCATCTATTTTTCAACAATTTCAGCACATACAATATTTGAAAACAGTTTCACCATGAATATACTTTTCTGCAATTTCCAAATCTTAATCACCTTTTCCCTCAAATTCTATATAAAAAAAACTCCAATTACCTTGTATGGTGGATTGCATCCAAGTGTCTTGTAGACAATACACCTTTCCCATAATTTCACATCATCTTTAACATCATTTGCTGAAATTTCTCCAAGTTCTATCCCATCTATGCTAATTGTGCTATATCGCTTAACATCCTACTGGGAATCAGATAGCGACATCTATTTCTAAGCTTCCTCTTCCTCCACCTTTTCACTCCATGAAAGTTTCTTTCAAGTAATTTGATTATGCTCTATCAAGTTTTGGATCACAGTTTGATTACCTTTCAAACCCACACTCACAATACTCTTGACTTCTTTATCTTTCATTGTTATATTACCCCCATCTTCCACATTTTCAACATTTAGATCTCCTTTATCTTTTCCTCTTTCTCTGATTTCATCCCTCACCAACTAGATTGTTAGCTTCTTCCTGCCCTACTTGTTTCCTGATCAAACCATGGCACACCTAAACGATGACGATCAAAAGACTAATTGAGCTAAGAAGGAACATATACTAGGGGTGTAATCGCCCGCAAAATTTATAAAGAGAACCATCACATTTTATTTGATATTTAAAATATTTTATTTGATATTCTACTGTTTTAATTTAGTTTTTTATTTGATATTTAACTATTTGAAATTGATGTCTTATTATTTAAATTTGATGTATATCATAGTATTTAAATTTGATGTGTAACTATTTGTATTTGATGTTAATTATTTTTAATATGATGTTTTAATATCAAGATTTAAATTTTAGACACAAGACCAAACATGGCTCATAGTCCATTCCATTTTGACCCAATATTTTCAACCCAGTCCCAACCCATCCTCACTGAAACCCGAATGATATAAATCTATTTACGAAGACTCTGGATTGTGAAATTTAAATCTTTGACCGAATGAAAGGATCTGCATACCCTCACTAGATCGCACAAATTGATCACAACTAGCTTTCGGGATTGCTCTCAATTCAAAAATTTGCTCTTTAACTAGCCCGCATGATTAACTCACAAATAAAGGGTTCTTTGTTCACTAACTGCATAATTAGTTCACAAATGGTATTGATACATAATTAACCCGCAGGATTAAGCAACAATGAAAAATGCTCGCAAGCAAAGAGTATAAACTCAAAATTCTGAATTTTTTATTGATAATAATGTGTATAATTTCTTGGATGGACTCCCCTATTTATAGGGTATAATTCGGCCTATAAAAATAGAAACTGAAAAAGAATTATGGCAGTTTTAGGAAGCTAAAACCACATCTAACTAAAATACTTAAAATAAAATGAGTATATATGGCCGAAATTTATTCAAGCTAATCTTGAATAAATATTGTCTTATCTAATCTTGCCAAATCTAATTCTAGTCAAATAAGAACTGAATATTCTAAACCCTAATTAAAATATTACCAAAACTAAGCCAATATGGCCGAGTTTATAGTAATAAAAATAAACAAAAATGATCACACTACCTCATTTAAAAAAACTCAATGGGAAAAAGAGTGTAGTGTTGACCTCCTAAAAATACTAAACTAAGAAATTATAAATAAATGATATTTTTTACATCGTATCACCGACCTGCCGGAATATGCTAAAACCCGACAAGTTCGTAACCGGAATACTAAATCGACCATCGTGAATCCAATCCGTACAACTAACTCTACCACCGGGGAACCTATTGATAAAACTATGGCCCCTACCCTCTTCCAGAATCTCATCAACGGCGACGACGCTTCCGCTACCAGCGACACGATTGAGTTTTCAACGATGGATTTCAACGATGATAGAGTGTAACAATTCAGGGGGTCAAACCAGATATTTTCACCGACAACGATGACCCTATCAATTTCCTTAACTACAACGCTAATCTCTGGTTACCAAATCTCTAAAAATTAACGGTAACCCTCGTCGGAACCAAGAATTGTGACAAACCAACGATGGACTTCACACGAGAGTCAAGATCTGCGATCTCTATTGGTCGTAGAAGTCATCGGGAAGTCGAGAAGCTCGAAGATGCAAAAGATAAGCTCAGAGTAAGTGACAACGGCGAATGCGGCGGATGAGGGAATGAAGGAAATGAAATTATGTTTAATGCAATCTGATCACTATATTTCAGCCTTTGTTTCAAAAGTTACCCCAAGCCTTAAAGAATAACAGTTTAACCACTGAATTATCAAAATTCCTCTCTTTTATGTTGATTATTTATCATTAGTCCCTGGTCTCACCATGAGATAATCTCGCAAGAGACGGACTCCTCAATATGCATCTTTATTGAACATTCATCTACACCCTTAGACTCTTAATGTTTCATAACAGATTTATCTTTATTTACTCTTTATACGGTATTTGGAATGTTTGTATATAATTTATTTTATTCTTCGATGGATTACTCTCTCTTTTTTTACAACCACTTTCATTCATCATTGTCTCACATAAAGGGGTGAGACTCTCTTGTGACTCACACAACAATGTGAGGTGAGCCTCCCAATCTCCACAATTGCGGAGACTCCCACACCTAACACTGTGTATATTTGGAAAGTTTTGAAGCCACAATAATGCATCTCCGAGGGGGAGAGAAGGAAGGAGATGAAATTATGATTAATTGCAATCTGGCCTCTATATTTCATCCTTTGTTTCAAAAGTTACCCCGAGCCTTAAAGAATCGCTGTTTAACCCCCGAATTGTCAAAACTCCTCCATGTTATGTTGATTATATATCATTAGTCCCTAGTCTCACCATTAGATGGTCTCGCAGGAGACGGACTCCTCACCTTAATATGCATCTTTATTGAACATTCATTTACACCATTAGACTCTAATGGTTCATAACAGATTTATCTTTATTTAATCTTTATACACTATTCGAAATATTTTTATATAATTTTGTTTGATTCTCTGGTGGGTTACTTTGTTTTTTTATACAACCACTTTCATTCATCATTGTCTCACACAAAGGGGTGAGACTCACTTATGGCTCATACAACAAAGTGGAGTGAGCCTCCCACTTTCCACACTTGTGGAGGCTCCACACCTAACACAAGTGTATATTTGAAGAGTTTTGAAACCATAATAATGCAACTTTGAGGGGGAGGGGAGGAAGGAGATGAAATTATGGTTAATTGCAATTTGGTCCCTATATTTAAGGCTTTGTTTCAAAAGTTACCCTGAGCCCTAAAGAATCACAGTTTAACCCTCGAATTATCAAAACTCCTCTCTTTTATGTTGATTATTTATCATAGTCTTTGGGCTCACCGTGAG
This sequence comes from Rubia balearica, assembly GCA_032355405.1. Lineage (NCBI taxonomy): Eukaryota > Viridiplantae > Streptophyta > Magnoliopsida > Gentianales > Rubiaceae > Rubia > Rubia balearica. Next base: position 1,449 of record JAULKJ010307704.1, on the reverse strand, counting down.
ATAGTCTTGCAGGAAACGGGCTCCTCACGTTAATATGCATCTTTATTGACCATTCATTTACGCCGTTATACTCTAATGGTTCATACTCCCTCTGGTCCTCTTTGTATGTCCCTCTTTAAAATGACATTTTTTCAAAAAGGAAAATGAGTGGTGGGGGTTGAATCGGAGTATAAAAAAATAAAATGAGTGGATAAAAATAACCTAAGATTTTCCAAAAGGAGTCAAAATAAAAAAGATCATCCCAAAATGGAAAGTGAGCCATTATAAGAGGATCGGAGGGAGTAACATATTTATCTTTATTTACTCTTTATACGGTTTTTGGAATGTTTGTATATAATTTTATTTTATCCTCTGGTGGGTTACTTTTTTTTGACAACGTCATTGTCTTACACAAATGGGTGAAACTCTTTTGTGACTCACACAACAAAGTGGGGTGAAACTCCTTTTTGGCTCACACAACAAAGTGGGGTGAGCCTCCCACTGTCCACACTTGTGAAGGCTCCCACACCTAAGAAGGTGTTACCCCGATCCTTAAAGAATCACAGTTTAACCCCCAAATTATCAAAACTCATCTCTTTTATGTTGATTATTTGTCATTAGTCTCCGATCTCACCATGAGATGGTCTTGCAGGAGACGGACTCCTCACCTTGATATGCATCTTTATTGAACATTCATTTACACCATTAGACTATAATGGTTCATAAGAGATTTATCTTTATTTACTTTTGATTCTCTAGTGGATCATTTTTTTTCTTCTTTTTTACAATCACTTTCATTCATCATTGTCTCACACAAAGGGATGAAACTCTCTTGTCATTCAGACAACAAAATGGGATGAACCTCCCACTCTCCACACTTGTAGAGTTCCCACACCTTACACGATGTATATTTGAAACCATAATAATTAAACTCCAAGGAAAAAAGAGAATTTGAACCCAAGTTACATCTGACCGGTCACATAGCTCCAGCTACTTGCTTGCCCAAGTGGTTTCTAGTGGGTTGCTTGTACTCTACTAAAGAAACAATAATCAAGACAGCCATATGTCAAAACAAAAGGTCAAGAAAGGTGGACAATAAAAATCATGGAAAGAAAGCCAAACGTTATACACCGACATAGAAATGTACACACAAATTACAAATTCTGAGTACAAAATGTCGCAACACATTGTGCATCAATCCCCCATATGTCCTAGGCTAAAGAATTCGTCTGTATCATATATTTGGTATAAAAGATTACAACAGGCTATTAACATACCGATTTTGATGGACACTACAAAAAATTCTCACTAGCAAACTATATACAATGTTACAATACATAAAATTGGGAAAATGCCTTGCAACTTTACCATGTATATGAACCCTAATTTTGCACTTCCAACTTATTGGACCATAGGAACTCTATTTCCAGGTTTCTTGAAGGTCCACTTTTGCTTTCAGGAAGTAGAGTA